>JANAVB010008564.1:0-82250 GCA_029216955.1 Iris pallida | reverse complement strand
ATCACCATGCCAACGCTCACGCGGAACGATCGTCCCATCCGACATGACGCATGTGCGAGGCTGGATTGCGCTCGCGCAAGACCAAGATCGTTGTCGTTGTGGTTATCACCGAACATCAAGTCACTTTCCTTTCTCATTCCAAATATTCATTTCCATATAGCATCATTCAAAATAATAACTTCCAACGATCATCAGCATCGAATCAAGTACCCTCGAGTTATCGTACTTCGATCTTGATACGCCTCAATACCATCGATGAGGTACATAACCTGACGATCTTCCTTTTGCAACAAATTCCGAGTCATGCAACTTAATTCCTCAATTCGTATTGTCTCATGCTAGCTCAAGTCTTTAGCAACATCCATTCCAATCCTTAGTCATTCTCGTATCTCCAAATCAACGTTTCCTATGCACGCTATCCTCTGATCGTGCTATCTTCGATCTCGTCCATGGTTTTTACCTTAACTCAAGTTCAATCCCTTTGACTAAATTCAAAATTGCATGCACGATCTTCTATGTTTCCTCGACCAAGACCTCCATTCGTTTCATCGTTCCGACTCTCTATTCAATCATTTTGTAATTCGCACTACGCATTCTTAATTCGTTCGAACGATTCTCGTTTAAGACTATCGAGTCAAAACCAACTAAGCGTTACTCGTTCTAAGGCTTGCGCGATATCATCGCTTGCCGACATACTCGTTCTATCCGTATATCCTTGTCTCGCTCGAACATTTTCTATGTCGTCCATACACCACTCAGGGTTCGAGCCACTCGACTAGTCATTGACACTCATTCTTATTCTTCCTCGAACCTATCACATACACCACTCGGAGTCAAGTCATTCTACAATCCTTAAAAGACCATTCGATTTCCAATCGATGTGTTCCATCGCTTGTTCGCCCATTCCTCAAAGTATAAACCATCTCCGTGCTCGTTTTAGCGTTGGTGAAATACGTCTCTAGCGACATACGTTCTAATATCCTTATTCTCGTCCGAGCGATAGTCGATCTCGCTCGCAACTCGTTTGCACCAGAAGGTCTAGGTGCGCGATACTCGCACCACTTAGCCGAAAGGCTGCGTGCATAACCATCCCGTTCGAACTATACTTCGTCTCGCGTACTCGTTCGCTATTGTCAGCGTAAGGTTATTCAAGCACCATTGCGTTTGCTAACTTTTAGCACACGGGTTCCTTCCAAATCAAGTACGTCGTGGTTTGACACAAAGGCCTTCACCTATCGATCCCGTTCACCGAGACTTGTACGAGCTTTTAAAAATATGACTTATTGTATGGAACATCCCAAGGCACAATGATAGAGAGCGTACACTTCTTTTGTTTCAAAAACTTTCAAAACTGAGAGAATCGAATGAAGTCCAAGGACGTAAAGTCGTGCTCTGATACCAATCTGTCATGCCCCGCTCCCGCAGGAGCGATCGTCCTCGCTAAAGCGTGATGCCGCACGGGCCTAGGTTGCGCCCGTGCAAGCCATGTCCAGAAACGATCGATTTGAGCTAGGTCGCAGAGTCGCACAGAGTGTCCCCATTTGCAGCAGAAAGTAAATGAACACAATTGAAGCGAATTTAACTCTTTATTGATTTTCAAGAAGTTTACAAGCGGCGCTAGGCCAAATTACAAGTCTCTCAAGTTCTCTCTCTGAAACTAAAAGGCGTGCCAAGTGGCTTACAACATGGAATGATTCAGGCGATGTTCCGATACATTAGTCCTGTATATGGTTCTCTAGCTCCTTGCAATGCTCCAAGGCTCCAGAGGTAGCTCCGCGCCTTAGCACGTTCGAGAAGCTCTGCAACCCCCGACATTTCCTGCTTTCCTGCAAGCAGACTGTGGGGTTATCAGTACATTGTTATGCACTGGTGGAGAGGCTAGCTCGCCCACAATGCTATCATTACCAAACACGTTCTATTTAATTTTGTGCATCTCTATCATTCATTGTCTTTCTAATCTTGCCTTAGGATCAATTTCATGACATATTTCATAGCCTATCTCGTGTTGCCAATTTCAAGTGTCGCATGGAAATACATGCACGACTTACCCATACTTGCCGTCCGGCCTTTCCTGTCCAAAGTAAACCAAGTTAGTCAACAATTCATAGGAAATAACTTAACGTGATTCATGTAAACTTTCAATGTCAGGGCGTGTCCCTGCCTCGGGTCCTAGCACGTCGTAGGCGTGTTTTCTAACTCCTTTGCCGAAGTACTTTTGATCATTTGTATGTTACATTCAATGTCTGTTCAGAGGGCGCTTCATTAAGTTAACTTAGATTACTTTGATTTCATGCAAGGACTTGCCGTGGATGCCACCAGCAAAGCCCACTTAAATCTATATGTACCGGTCGCTGGCATGTCAGCCATTTTGGACATTTTCCCCTGTGACATTCTCATCTATCAGCGTGATGGCTGGTACACCTTGATAGACTATTGAATACCGGTCCTACGTTTGGTTATTGTCCAAGCCCGCACACCTGTCCGCCCGTAGGCCATGATTCTGCCTAGGCCGCCACGAAATCGTCGTTCGCTGTCCTTGGAATCCCTTTTACTCGTGCACGAGCCGTCCACGACCATTTCGTATTTTATTGTCATTTTAACTTAACGGCTGTCTCCGAGCCGTAGGCTAACCCTTAGCCACAATGCGTTATCGACCAGGTGGCGTCCGTGCAACACGGGTAGCGAACCCCGTTGCACGTGCCTGTCATACCTGTCGCTAACCATCCCTTTTCTTCCTTATCTTTTATTCATTCATTCTTTTCTTTCTTCACTTGTCCATTTGTTCATTGATTCATTCATTCACTTATTCATTCATTCATTCATTTATACATTTTGCAACTCCCTGTGCGGGAGTCACCTTGCGACCCATCGGTCCCGTGGCCTTTCAATGTTGCTATACCCTACTCGGAACACTATTCGATAGTCTTTCCGTTTCATTGTTGTAACCATTCATTGTTTCATTGTTAACGCATAGGAACTTGAACGTAAGCTCGTGCCTTAGCACGAGTTGGAGTGCGGTGCGAGAGTTCTCACATTTTTTATGTTCCTTTTCCTATTCTATACATACAAGATGGGATTATTCCCACTAGCTGTGCGTTGAGTCATTATTAGCATGCGCGGTGTTATCGCCTAGCGATTCTAGCAATAGTGTCCGTATATTATGTGTCTAGGCTAAGCAAAGACGGATTCATCGGAGCCACCCACCTTAGCGATGTTCGCAATCGGCCGAGCGATACTCCGAGCGCGCCTTTGAAAGTCTAAGTCTGAATTCATCTTCGACGGGCCAATGTAAGCCTTGCATCGATTCTTCTTCAGGTCGATGCCAACTCTTCGGGTCGACGCTCGTTTGAGTCGTTGCACTTGCCGTTGAATCGCGTTCCGCTAGGAGCGGGTCATTACAATTAGGATCTGACATAATAGTGAATATTAGAATTTGGATCTAGATTGTCCAATGTTAAGATTTGTGTTTCGAAATTACTGTTAATTAGTCTAGAAAACAATAATTTTGAAACTCAAATCCTAACATGATCCAAATCCTAATATCTAGTATTATCTGAACACTAGTACTAAATATCCTACAAATGGGTTAGAGCATCTCCAACCCTATTGTCTTGTTAAGTGTTGTGAGTCTTAGGTGGCTCCTATGTGGCATGAGCCACAAGACAATATTTTGTTTATGTGGCAAAATTATATCTCAAAAGACAATGAGATAGAAAAACTATCTCCAATGCAAAAGTATTGAGGAGACAATAAAAAGTATTTTTTTCAACTTCCAAGACAACTCCTCCACTTCTTCAACTTTTTTATAAATATTTCTATTATAATTGATAATGTGGAGATAAAGTCATTATGAAGTGCATTGTCTAGATCTAGACAACCAACTTCACATTCCCTTGCCATGTCACTGTGCGCTTGTCAACTTCATGTTTTGTTCTACATTTGTATTGGAGAAAAATTTTGGAATAAAGTTTGTCATTCTATGTGACAACCATTTTTTCTAAACTCACAATAGGGTTGGAGATGCTCTTAGTCTATCCTGCGGTTGAGGTGGAAAAAAAAAGAAAAAAAGGTAACCATTAATGTAGCTAGGTCAATTACTATGAGAGATGTACTCCAAATCTACATTCGTTCGAAAATCAATAATTCAAGCTAAAAGGACCACGAACAGAACTCCAGTCGCATCAGAACTACTTGTGGCGATCTCAAGACCCTCGTGTCACCGAAGCAACCTAGTATTATAAGCCATCCACTAACTAGTCCATCGATCTATAGTTGATGGTTACGTAGTAGTAGTAAGTGGTATGGTTGGAAACGTGTGTTTTCTACCTTTTTCAAGTTGTACAATAATTGAGAAGCAAGTACCAACCACCATAGAGGATTTTCTTGCTTGTTCCTAGTAAATCGATCTTACTTAGTATCCTTTGATTAAATTGCATAAACAAGTGAAAAATCTAATCTAGAGAGTGTCCTCCCCCCCCCCCCCCCCCCCCCCCCCCCCCCCCTCCTTTTTTTTTTTTTTTCTTGTAACATCAGCTTTCTTCCTAATTCAAGGATGGATCAGAAATTCAAGTTTGGTACTAGGTATAGACATGGTCGGCCATGGCCCATGCCCATAGCCATGACAATCGTCCAAGGACCCACAAAAATCAGTTTAAATATAAGAGTAATGCGATATGTACCTCCAAACTGTACCTCTTTCATGTCCCTCCGCCACATGGCACCGTCTTATTGACCCAAGCGAATAGGAGAGGAGTTAGGGGAAAACATGAGCCAATGAAAGAGGGCCACGTGACGGAGGGACATGATCAAGGGGGTACATTTTAAAGGTACATAAATTTTTTTCCTAAATATAAATATATTATTAATATTTTTGTATCTAAAATAGATCTAGTATGTTTTATGGGCCTTATTTAACATAAACAATTATGGTGTAATAGTTATTATGTTAGGCTTGCATGTATGAGGTCCTTAGTTCAATTTTTGGTGATGATAGTTTTTTTTAATTTACTTTTTTTTATTATTATTATTTTTTTTTTTTGCATTATGTATTGGTGCCCTATTTTGGCAGTTCGCCTCGGGCCAATGAGCTCAGGATCGGCCCAGGATATAACTGGCTGGTATAAATAAAAATTAAAAACAAAAAATAAAAATATATATGATAATTTTTTGGGGTGGACTGCAGTCCATCCCAATTCCTACATGATTTTTGTCTTTGTCTAGATTCTCCTATTTCAAGAATAAGACTAGTCTTTGATTGTCCTGCTGTAATCACTGTTTTAAAAATCAAACAAGAGATCGATCCGGAGAAGACACTGGATCGGGTTAAACCGGTTCAATCTGTGGTTCAACCACTGTGTTAACTTAAGTGGCCCAAATTTATTTCCTTCTGGATACTGATTTTTACAAAATTATGTATTTATAATCTAATTTTTAAAAAGAATAATAATAATCAATACGGATTCGGTCTGAAAAAACTATCAGTTTACGGATCAACCGGTTGAACCGGACGGACGAATCTGGTTTTTCAAACACTGCCTGTGATGATGACCTTTGTAAGTCTATTTCCGAATATAAAATTAGTCCAATATGACAATGAATCAAACCAAACCAAATCAACCAAACCAAACATCTATGACTTACTCCAAGCCAAACATCATACATTCTCTTTCAAGCTCCAACATCATACACTCTCTTTCAAGCTCCAAAAGCCCACTTGCAAGGAAAAGGAATTGAAAGAGAGAGCACATACTAGTCACCCATTATAGTGCAGTTGGCTAGTTCCAATCTACCCAATAAATCAATGCATACAAAGCTAGCTATATAGGAACAATCATTTTCCTTGCTTTCAAGATGATGCCCCACCCCTTCTCTTGTTCCAGTGAAATTGACTTCACATGACACTTTCTTTGTGGTGACTTCACTTTGGAGAGTGGACCGAAGAATATTAGATCCTTGAGAGCACTAGCAAAGACTTGTAGATAGGGGTGAGTATTATTAGATTTTGGGCCAAAAATCGAATCGAATCGAACTGAATTAAACAGAATCGAATAAGAGATTCGATTCGGTTTAAAAATAAATCGATTTGGTTTTGATTTTGAAACTACTAAATTTTCTTCGATTTTGATTTCTGTCCAAAATCAAAAACCGAATATATATATATATATATATATAATATGTATATATGATATATATATATATATATTCTTGTTCAACTAGAGGTCTTGCTATATAAAAATTATAAATTATTAAAAAAAAACTCTAAAATTACTCATAGCATCAAATTTTGACCTATTCTGCACAACTATATATACCAGAAAATAATTATGGTAAAAATCACGAAGGTATAACACTCATCCACAAACTTGACCGTACATGAGAGACGAGTTTGAACCACATCATAGTAAACCAATGTTCTTTAGTAACTCTAATGGAAGAAAGGAAGGAAAGAGAAAAATCTAAGATTGTATTTTGTAAGTAATACTTTAAAGAATCTTATCTTTACATATATTCACGAGCAATTAGATTGTTACAAGAAGATAAATTGAGATCTTCAAGAGATATATGATCCATATGTCATGGACACAATCGATAAATAGTAATAACTAATTACTAAAACGTGCACACTTTTTTTTTTGATGATTAAACTAATAATATGGCATTCAAATATGTACAAAGTTAACCTCTCTGAATGTCCTTATTCAACCAGTTGCACTTCTGCATCATCAAACCTCTGAATTCATACTAGTATAAACTCATTAATTTCCTTTATGTTTAACTAGGGGTGAGCATTATTCAATTTTGGACCATAAATCAAATTGAACCGAACCGAATAAGAGATTTGGTTCGGTTTAAAAAAAATTCGGTTCGGTTTCAGTTTTAAAAATATTAAATTTTCTTATTCGGCTTCGGTTTTGGGTTTCGGTCCAAAACCGAAAACCGAATAAGAAAAAAAAAAAAAATATATATATATATATATATAATATATATATATATATTTGTTTGAAAGAAGGTAATTGTGGCGAACGCTTCCAACGGGAATCGATCTCCTGACCACTCGGACCGCATGCATCTCTCTTAACCACTAGACTAGACATCATTTGCTATATATATATATATATATATATATATATATATATATATATATATGATGGATCAACATTCCCTCACTTTCATATCTCCTCTTTCACATCAATTGGATCTTGTTTAAGTCATTCAATCTTAACCATTGAAAAATCAACGGTTAAGATTACATGAATTAAAGGAAAATGCAATGGATGTTATCATGGAAATGCTTGGAGATGCAAAAGTGAGGGGATGTTGATCCCTTTATATATATTATATATATATATATATATATATATATATATATATATACACTAAATATACTTAGGTATATTTAGTTACTATATATATTAACAAAAAAAAGTTGCAAATAAATCGAAAAATCAAATGAACCGAATAAACCGAACCGATTTAATTCGGTTCGGTTTAATTCGATTATGGATAATTCAGTTTTGCTTATTCGGCTTTCGGTCGAATTTGATTTTCGATTGTTGGGTTCGATTAGAACCGAATTAACCCAACGCACACCCCTATGTTTAACATGGATTAATAAGGAGTGTTTCAGTTCTATCGTCTCAAATTTGAGTTCGTTATTTTCTTTTGTCATGGTCGCGTCCACCCGGGTTGGTCCTGGCCTAGGACAGCCAGAATGACCCAAAAAATACTTGTATATATAATCTTTACAATATGGTAAATATTTATTTCATACAACATAACATAGTGACATATTTAAGTGTAGTTGGTTTTCATTCAAATCTTCTATTTAAAAGTGGATGGGTTCAATGTCCAGTGGCCATGTATCATTATTATTTTTTAAAATAACTTTTCATTTTTTTTTTGTAAAGGAGCACTATTTTAATTTTTTCTGGACATCCAAAACTCTGGACCAGCTCTGACGTCCACCATTAGTTTTTGAGATGTCCGATATTACGTACAAGACTTTATGCACGTTGTACTGTATGCCTTTGGGGACCGCTCTCACCAATTCCTATTTAGAATGAATAATACGTCCCGTGATACGTTCCATTGATGTTCTGCCAACCAGTTATGATTTTATGCATATTTCCGATAACCACAAGGGTCACTCGAATTCGGCCCTAACGTCCAGCATTAGTTCATGGTGTGAGATTGTCCTGGATAGGCCGGCCCGTACCAAATGTTGACCGGGTCTGACCGAACCTGGGCCAGGCTAAGACCGGAGTGGGGCCCCCAATTGAAAAAAATCAAAACCCAACCCGGACCATGGCTCGGTCTTGGGCGGGCCAACCCGATTTTTCAAAAAAAAAAAAATTCTAATGTTGACAAAAATGAGAAAGAAAATAAAATTTGAGCAAAAAAAAAAGTTGACAAAATTTTATTAATATCAAGATAATTTAATGTACAAGTTTTTTTTTTCCATAAAATTTGTAATAAATGTACAAGTTGCAAAATGATACTTTATTTTCATAAAATTTGTAAAAGAAATGTACAAGTATTTTTTTCGTCGTCCGTCGTCGGTCTTTCCTCCAAGTTTATTGCTCAGCTCCTCCTTCAGTAGTGTCCTCCAAAGTAAAAGACCGAAAGTCAAATCACTTATGTCGGCACTTTCATCTTTTGATTTTGAGTTCGTTTTTCTGCAGGAACCTAATCTTGAACGCAGACGCAAGTTTCCAAAATATTTGGCAGCATCCTGCTCCTCTTCTTACTTAGCATCCTTGAACATGCACTAAAACAATATTCCGATGCTACCATGGACATCGGGACTTTTATATATCACGTGTTATAGAAGAAAGTATATGATATATTTTTCGTGTCTTTTTCACCATTCTAAAATAGAAAAATAAAATGCAGATTCGTCACCATCTTATTATCAGAATATGATTGTTTTGTTTCTTCCTTGGGAGTGCACTCTTAGCATATGATAATTTAGACATAAAATGAAAACTACTACTTAGTTATACCAATCGAACCGATATAACTCGTTCTTCGTACAAAGTAATTAAAGAATATAAAACATATATAATCTCTAGTATCCCAGTACTCACAAACACGTGGTACGGACTACGGATCGATGCACCATGCATGCATGAGTGACCCCAACCCAAAAGTTCTGGCACGGGGAAGGAGCACAAGTACAAATGTAGACATCGATCCCACCCAAAGGGACCAATCAGTACGATCGAGACGATGACTTGACGAGGCCTATGGCCGCCGGCCCCCGCGCATGCACCGGCCAGCTAAAGACATCAGGGGCTCGGTCGGAGAGGAAGATCGATTAGCCCCAACTGCGAGGCTGTCCTGGGGTCCCTAGGAATCAAAGTGATAAAACAGTTTCATACTGTTTTAGTAGCGGCAGATTTGAAATTATGTATTACTTTCAAAATATTGCTTCAAACTATTCTTTCTTACATGTTAGCTGATGTTGGCATCTAATATGTTAGCTGACATAACAAATTTTAACAAAAATAATAATTATCTAATATTTTTAATTTTAATTTTAGTTTTAGTTTTAACTTTAATTTTAATTTTAATGCTACTATTAACGTTAATTAATTTAACTTGTAATGTTAATTTTAATTTCAATATTAACTGGAAAATTAATTCAAATTTTAATATTAATTTAAATTTTAAATTTGTCTTGTCAGCTGCTATGTCAGAGGACACGTAAGCTGCCACATAAGGAAGAATACTTTAGAGGTATATTTTGGAGGGACAAAGAACATTTTTTTATTATCTATACTAGAAGCCGCGTATGTGTACGTTGTAGGTGTCTTATGTCTGTCTTTTTCTCCCTCAATTTAAAATGTATACTTCATGACAACCATTCTAAAATAGTACAAAATATTTTGAAGTAAATTTATATTTTGAGATAAAAATATTAATTGTAGTTGAAAATGTATAATTATTAGTGGTGAGTAATTATGTTAGTTGGAAGGTATATATATATATATATATATATATATATATATAATATATATATATATATATATATATATATATATATATATTATATATATATATATTGTAGTAGATTTCTATTTATGCATCTGGCAAAGTAATTAAAAAAGGTTTTTTTAGGGGCACCCACATTACTAGGGACAACCCAAAAATTTTTTGAAAAAATTACAAGTTTGCCATTAGTTTTTTTACTAGGGGGGCAGCCCAAAAAATACTATAAAAGCCAATGTGATTTTATTTCATCTCTCTCTTTCTTCCTCTACTACTTCTCTTCCTCCACTCTTTTTTTCTCCTCCTCATATAAACCTATAATTAACCTAACCTAGGTGAAATTGTCCCCCAACCTAAAATTGTTGAAGATTTTTGGTAGAATACAGTGTCAATCACTTCTCCCATTTATTTGTAAGTCGTCGAATTTATTTTTGTGTAATATTTTAAGTTTTAACCTAAATTTTACATATAAAAGTTGAATTTTGTGTTTAATGTAGAAAGAAATAGAAAATGGAACAACAGGACCATTAAATGCTGGATACTCTCCTCCCACAACGTCCGAAGAACACTTTGACGCATCGAAAACCCTCGTGGTAACTACACTTGGACTTTACTTCGGGTGAAAAATTGGACTTTGACACAGAGGACTGCCACAAATGTGGCAGTCCCTCACATATATAGGACTGCCAGAGATGTGGCAGTCCTATATATGTGAGGGACTGCCACATTTGTGGCAGTCCTCTGTATGTGAGGTCAGACAATACTCTAATGATCTTCCGCGAGTGGTGGAGGTCAGTGCAGAGCAGAAATGGTGGAACAAGCTGACATGGGACCATTATCGTGACGAGTATGGCAACCTTCCCTTCAACGACAGTTTCTTAATTCGATTCAAACCACAGGCCAAATTTTTACTTGGGAACCGACCATCAGAGGAAGGTAGGAAGAAGACGAGCAGAGGACGCGTACGTACAACCACCACGATGGTTCGTTAAGGAATAACAGGTAATTCCATTCATCTAATTCCCTTATGTATTATATAAATGCTCATATATATTCTTCTAATTTCTTCTCTGCACTCTCTTGACAGGCCCATATTTATATGCTTGCAATGTTTCGATCGATCGACTGCTTCTTTTGTCCCTTGTGAGCTGGCTGGGTATATATGCATGCATGAATAAACATCTCATGTTTACTTTCTATATTTATGATTTGATTGTTGTTTAATTGTAAATGTTGGTTGGATTGGTTTTCATTCATGTAAAAGATTATTTGGATTGGTTTTACTTTCTACATATGTAAAATTTGATTGGATTGGTTTTACTTTCTACATATGTAAAAGATTTGTGTGGATTTGTCTATTTTCTTTTTAATTATTTTTTGGCTGTATAAATTTGTCAAATTCCTCTATAAACTAATCAGGAATGTGCGTGTTGCTATTAGCAGCACTTTAGACTTTAGTCCTTCACAAGTGGTGGCCGTTTCCATCTTCCTGATAACATGGACTCATTATCCATAAGTGAGGACAGATCTGTTGTTAGCTTGTCAGATATGAGCCCGATGGAAAGCCTCAAAGAATGCATCCTCACACGGTGCCATAATATGGAGTCTGTTGTTGTCTCTACTGCAGGAGGGCAGCAGATGCTCCTGGAGATCTTGTGGGTATCGGGCCGTTTCCATCTTCCTGATAACAAGGAGGATTTTAGCAAGGACTGCCACACACAGGGCAGTCCTTCACTTGTGAAGGACTGCCCTATGTGTGGCAGTCCTTGCTAAAATCTTCTGTGATCAAATCACACATCAATTCATCTAGGACTGCCACACACAGGGCAGTCCAACACTTGTGAATGACTGTCATGTGTGTGGCAGTCCTAGATGAATTGAAGTATGATCAAATCACAGAACAATTCATTTAGGACTGCCACACAGGGCAGTCCAACACTTGTGAAGGACTGCCCTGGTTGTGGCTGTCCTAAATATAATGTTCTGTGAAGGACTGCCCTGGTTTGTCACTGGTCCGACTAGACATGGGTGGCGAGAGGCACTTGCCTTGGGGCTTGTTTCACTACAAGAATAAAGGCTTTCTTGACGGCTTTTCCCGTCAAGAAAAGTGTATCTTGACGGTTGCAGATCCGTCATCTAGGCCGGAGTCAAGAAAAGTCCACCCCTTTTCTTGACGGTTGCTAGGATGGCTTTTCTTGACGGTTTTTCCCCCTCACAGTAAGTAATTTTCTTGACTGTTTTTTGCCGTCAAGATAGCTGTTTTTAGAAAGCGTCAACGTAGGCAAATACTTTTCTTGACTCCGGCCTAGATGACGGAATTTAGCCGTCAATAAAAGCATATATTCTTGATGGACAAAAACCGTCATGAAAAGCAATAATTCACGGCTATATTGTGCAGCATGTTATAAATTAAAGTTGACGTTTGACAACCGTCAAGAGAAGCTATCCAAAGTACCATCAAGATAAGCATGCCAAAATTCCGTCAAGAATTATAATACTAATCAACCACACATTATTATATCAATCCAGAAGCTACACACATCAAATTACACTAGAACCCACATTTCATATTAACAAACTATTGTTCATACAACAAAAACTTTCAATATACACATCCCAGCACAATATTCTTCACTTGTCCAACCACAACATAATCTAACCATAAAGTACACATCCCACTGTTTTTCCATACCACTTAAACATCCAAACCACAAACACAACCATCACTTGTCACCACAACATAATCCACCAACACTACAAATGAAACAAACAAAAAAGTAGCAAACCATATCGGAGCACATCGATCCCTCCATATCTACAACATTCCCCTAGCATCCACCTTCATTTTTCAGCAAGTTCCTGAGAAAACAAGAACACAAAGTATATATCAACTCACTATTATAGGATTATCAATACAGTTTGACTCTATTGCTGCACACACAAGCACTCGAGACAATTTGAATCACTTGAGAAGAACTGCAAGGCTAGCCATATTGAAACTATAATTCACAAACATGTATCAATCATGTAAAGAATCTGAAGGCTAGCTAAATTATCAATCATGTAAAGTTTCTCATTGAGGTTCCTGAACTGGGCTGCATACATAATTTAGAAGCTCCTGAACTACACACTGGAAACTGTCTTAATAGCAAACTGCAAACTGAAAACATGTTCATGATTGGACTCTCAAGGTGTCCATGAGGTGGGTGTCAATTGCAGTGAATGAGAGGGTATGTAACCATGTGTGTGTCATTACAGAGCAAAACTGGTGTGTGCAGTGGCTAAGATATGAAAATGAAATACAAACAGGGAAAAGATGCAATGATGTGAAGCAAGGGCATTAAGTGATGCAGTGGTTATGTATTGCAATGTGCAGACACAGAACAGTATGTGCAGCAGACATGTGAAGTGTCAAGTGAAATGAAGACGTGTTCGAGTGTCAAGTGTACATGGTGTGTCAATACAGTATCACA
The DNA here is from genome assembly GCA_029216955.1 of Iris pallida. Lineage (NCBI taxonomy): Eukaryota > Viridiplantae > Streptophyta > Magnoliopsida > Asparagales > Iridaceae > Iris > Iris pallida. Next base: position 68,787 of record JANAVB010008564.1, on the reverse strand, counting down.
GGATGTGTCCAGAGGAAGGCAATCTAAAGTGTCCAATGCAAAACAAAGGCAAGTGTCCAGTGTACAAAGTGTTAAAGTATCAGGACTTAGAGTGCAGTGTGCTCGATTGTTCAGAACCCAAATTTGTGGTTCATTCCATAGTTCGAAAACACTACATTTCCTAGGCTAGGTGTCAATCATTAAGTGAGATCATATTCCCAGTTCAACCCCAAACACAAATTCAACAAAATTCCCAACTTTTTGCACAGGAAATTGAAATCCAAACTTTGCAAAATTGGAAAAAAGCATTCTTAAAGATGCAAACTTTGCTGAAGGAGAAACATTGTATTCCACAAACGTTGTATTCCACAAACGTATTGTATACAACTGTAATGTAAAGAGGAACACATGAATTGACTGTATTCCCAAAAAATTAGCCTATAATAATTTATCTTTTCATTGCATACATTAGTTTATCCAAAATGATGATAGATGTCATAATATGAATGTCTTCCCCAAAGAATTGGCATGTTGTCCACTTGATCTTGCAAACAAAAATTAAAGAAAAAAATTATGTAAAACAAAATATATACTAAAAGAATGACATGCATCTGTGAAGATTAAAAATATATATGCACACACATGTATGTCATGTGTTTTGTTTCACCAAAAAATTCAGTAAAGAAATTTGTGTCGACACAAACATCTGCTACTAAGAAATTATTATTTGCTACTCAGTATTGTTTCAATGATGCAATCATAGTTTAAAGCAAGGTTCGCAGTATCGGTATCGGAATCGGTATCGGACAATTCCTATGAGTATCTGTATCGACGATATCGGTAGTATCGGCGGTTTCGGATCGGAGTATCGGATTTTTTTGGTATCGGAAAACAAATGAGTACTAATAAAATATTAACATTTTAAAAATACATTTTATACATTTAGGCATAATTATAAGTATTTTCTTAGTAGTTTTGAAATTAAATGATATAGTAGTCACCCTTACCGATTGGTTTACATGCAATAGATCAATTTTCATCTTTTATATGCTTTTAAAACCTTATTATGCTTCAAACCCTTGTTGATTTGTCTTTTTCCTTTAATTTTTTTGTCAAACTGATCGGAAAAGTGACCCCCAAATGTCGGTATCGGTCAGTATCGGAAAAGTGAAGTCCCCATTTCCAACAAACGCAGTACTTGCACAACGAATCATATATTATCATTATAACTAGAACAAGCCATTCAATAAAAAAATTTAGTTCAATATGAAATTTCCAGTAAATAATCTACCAAAGCATCTTAATTTCAATGTAATATTTTGAACTTTCCCTAAACTGCTTCTAAGAATCTTAAGATATATAGAAATTTATGCATAAACATAATACTAGCTACTTAATCTATAAAAACGTAGCCAAAATTGCCTTTTCTATCAATATAGGAAAAAAATATTATAAATTGAAATAAAACATGTCACGTAATTCATGTTAGAGCTCATTAAAATTAAAGTGAGAGAACAAACATATATTGGATGCAAATTTGTAAAGAAAGAGAAAATAATGCATATTTGCAACTAATGGAGGTATATGAGAACTATGATATAACAAGAGAGCAATATGTGACAAATCCTGGCTTTTAAGTGATGGCCATCACCCTTTATCTTGATTCCTTTGCAGGTTTACAAATTAATCAAAAAGAAACAAGCTCCAAAAATATATAGAGATATTTACTTGTACCATCGAAATTCCATAATGCATATGTTTTCATTCTAACTAAGAAATACAACAGTTGAATCACTCAGAATACACCCTTAGAGAATATGAAAATTGAAAGGCTTACCATATCATATTGAGGAGTTCCACCAAAATTCTGATTGGGAGACGCATGCAGCTGGACCACCAACCCAGGTTAGTCTGTTTGCCTTGCAGTCACCAATAGCTTCTTTGTAAGCGCATTACCTGCATTCTCAAATGTTAGATCAATTACAGTATAGATCCAGAATAGCAGGTCACAACATTGCAAAAGTGCGGATGTAAAAAATTTGGATTTCAAGCTTAGGGTCTCGGTGTGAATATATAATATCAGGAGCTCCTAGCCAGCAGGCAATCACTGTACACATTAAAGCAAAGGAATCAATGAGCGATTCACTTGCGAATATCCAATTTTGTACTCCTGGTACACTTTATAATCATGGTAATCCAACCCCAATTCCTACATAAAATCTTTCAAAAGTGAATACATGAATCTATTTAGTTTAAGAAGTGTAATAAAATATAGTATGCTAGATAAAGAAATGACATGAAATTTCATTTGTAGGTAATTACTCTGTCCACACATCACAATGGAATTGGTAAATCCAACATATTTGGTAAGCTGTACATCAAAAGAATTAATAGATGAATCATAGATAACTGATTTGACATAACAATATAATTCATAGTAAATCAGGCACATGAACGATAAAAATTATCTTTTGATTAAGTTTTCACAAACAACAAAATCAAACAAACAAATAAGAAGTCATGAAACAACAAAAGTAGAGATAGTGGACCTTTTTTTCCATATCAGATTTAACCTATCATCATTTCCAATGGCGATGACAGCATCAACAACCATAGATGCAAAAAATTCCTTTTATCCACCTATAAGTTTAGATGACAATGTTGTAGCAGCCTACATAGCCAATAAGGTTTTCTTTTCATCAAGGCTTTTCCCTTCAATGCTTACTGCAAGTTTTTTGACTTTGTTAATGGCATGTTAAACATGGTGCCTAGCTATCAGTTCACACATTACAAAATGCGTGCTTTAGCACATGATGAAAAATAATCTCACCAAATAGCACAATTGTAGTTGTACCATCATCAACCTATTCGAAACCAAATGTAAGACTCAACATTAGGCTCAGACATTGTTGTTGTTACAGAAATGGACCAAATGGTGTTGCACCTATGTCAGACATGCATACATATGCATTTTCCTTCCATAAAATACCTATGTCGACAGGTATCGTGAAAATAGCTACGCTTTCTAGCAAAAAAATTCAAATACTAGTTGGCACCAATGTGAAACTGATACACATGGAATGTGTAGCATGTATCAAAAATTAACCATGCAATCTCTAAATTCCACAACCATGTATGTTGCATCACAGAACCAATTTCTCAATTTAAGGCAGTCCAAAATTTCATCCACTCATTCCAGAAACAAGAAGATAATTCCTATATATAGACTTTCAACCAAGGAGACCAATTTAAAGAAGAATCCTAATCCTGATCCAGAAAGACTTGTAAAGTACCTAAAGAAGGAATTTCAAAAACAAATAAAACTCCTTCAGCTAGTACAATTTTCCTACTAATATAGTAATACATTTTACATAAATTAAGTGAATCTGAAATAAACTAATTATAGTGACTCATATACTTAATAAACTCATTAAAATTGAAGTTTGTAAAAGTATGGGCCTAGTCCTCCATCAAATTACTCCTCACACGACAAATAGGTTCAAGGTTTTACTAGTACCACATACGCTGGTACTTTATTATTTTTATTTCCTTCCTTCATTTGCTAACCTATTAGCTACTTATTGAATAGTGTATTGTCCTGTGCAACAGTAACCAAGACTGAATAAATCAGTCGATAGTGATAACGATCAGCCATGCTGCACAAATTAGAACAGAACTAGTCCGAATTTGAAGAATAACATCAGCATCAGCTAAGGTTTGAGTGTTAGTCAACCTAACAACATCAGAAATTAGGGGAGATTTTCGAAATCATTACACCATCTGGGGAAAAAAACCCTCAAATTCTTCTAGTGCAAGAGTTATGAAATAAGACCTGCTCGCCCAGCTTGGAGAAATTGGCCGAGAGAATAGAGGGAGAGACAATGACGTCGCTCTTGGAGAACTTGTCACACGTGATGGCGTGATGCCTTTACTACATTCTTCCTCCTGAAAGTTACAAACCATTGAATGAGAATATGGTTCAGAAGCTTCATGACTACGCTGTTGCAAACAAATCTTGCTCATTTTAATTGCCTGAAGATTACAAAAGGCTAATTTACATAAAACAATCTCCAATTTGCACAGAAATTACAGAAGAATGTCTTTGGCATCTATTCCCTGAATCTCGAAAATATCTACCAAAATTTACAAAGTAATTTCAAATTTTAAGAATAATACAGTTTGGAACTAAGTTTAGACAAAAATAGAAACCCATCTCCAATTTCCGCACAAACTGCAAAATTTATATAGTACAATGTAAAAAAGATAACATCTGTTTTCCCACAAGCTTGAGAATAATACAGTTTGGAACTAATTCTGCTCAAAATTATGGAAAATCATTCCAATTTCCTACCCAAACTGTAGAGAATTACATAATAATATCCAAAGTTAGCATTTTTTCCCCACAATCTTAGAAAAACACTGGTTGGAACCATTCTTTACAAAGTAAAAGAAACCCATCACCAATTTTCACCCGAAACTGCAGACATTACATAATAGTTTCAAAAGTTAGCATCTTCCCAATAGGCTAGGAACAATTGGGTATATTCTGTAGTAATATACCCAAGGCAAAGAACAATATAAATAATAGGAGGCTCTCGAAGAGCTCAGTAGCTCCACTCGTCAATCACCCAATTGTTATTGTCGACATCTAAGATTGTTAAGTTGAAGTAAAAAACCACCACAAAACCGACCATTGCTGATAGGGAAACCTTCTTATGTTACTTATTCGAAATACAATTTGACATATGAAAGTCTGAGTAGAGGTATTTATCGGCAGCAACAGTAAGGATGACACCAAAGGAATATGATAAGAATTGAGCTAGTATAGGTACTGGGTCAACTATAAGGAACCTTGAGCACCAAAATTGGGGATCCACCAAGCTAGCAACTGTAGAGTCGAAAGCATGACTGATCTGCATCCCTATTATGGTCAGCTTCCTATTATGGTCAGCTTCCTAGCTTGGTTGGACCGGAGCTCGTCGTACTGCACCACAGAAGAGGGTGAGGCGCACTCATCTGCATCCCGCTCTGCGTCGTGTTCGCGAACAACAACGAAAACAACTTGAACTAATTTTTCCCAAATTGGAGAGGGAAATCACCCAAAAAACTAATTTAAAGAAATCTCAAACCCAAAATCCTACAGCAAATGCAAACCCTAAATTTAAAGCAAAGCAAAACATGACCATACGTAGAGCAAGAATCAAATCCATACACTCATGAAAAAAACCCTAGAATAAGAAAAAAAAAAAGAGAAATCGGACCTAGGTCGACGTTGCCCTCGTCGAGAACGTCCTCCTCGTTGTCGAAATCAGCTTCGATCTTCCTCAGGTGGCTCCTTTCCATAGCCCTCGTCCAAGACTAAAACCCTAACCTGATTTCCTAAGCCACGGATGCATCGACGATGGCGGAGGTGCCAAGGTAGCTGGAGCATCCCGGTGGAAGGCCGATCCGGACAACCGCGTCAGCGGAGAGGGTCTTGAGTGCGACGCTCTGTTCGAATTTGGGGGTTAAAATGGAGAGGGATTTGAATGGAGGCTGAGAGGGTTAGAATGGAGTAGGGTTTTCTTTCAGGGAGAGGGTTTTTATTTGGGGAAGAGGAGAAAGTGGGGTTTTTTTTTGGGAAGGAGGGAGGATTTCTCTGAGGAAGAGACATGTTATCGAAAGAAAGTTTGCTGGTTGCTCCATTATAATGGAAAATCAACCGTCGACATACATAAAATTTTAAAAAAATTACTATAATGGCAGCCGAAAAAATCGCGCCTATTTTTTTGCACACACATTAGTTGACGGTTATCACCAATACGTCAATAAAAAAATTGGTGTTTCTTGACGCATCTTCTAAAACCGTCAACATACATGCTATAAAATTGTTAATTTAACAAAAAAAAGGGTCATCTCTTGACGTAAGCCTAAATACGTCAAGAAAACCACTATTGTTGACGGCTTTTGACGACCGTCAACTTATAAACCGTCAAGAATCATCTTTTTTCTTGTAGTGTTTGGAAGCGGCATTAAATCAGTGCAGCTCCAGGAGAGGCTAAAAAGGTATTAGACACTAGAACAAAAATGTTAAAATGGCCCACTTGTTGGGTTTGTTTTGAGCATTTTTGACTCGGCTTTAATGGGTTGGCTAAGGTATTAACCAGCATATGAACGATATGATGAAATACAACAAGAGAGAGATGATCTAATCATGCACAAACTAAGCTTGCAAATACATCAACAACGAAATGATATGACGAAAAGACAATTACAATGACACTGTAATACAAATTTGATATGATATTGTGGGAAATGCTTATTGGAAAATTTGTTTTTTTAATTTTATGATAAAAATGTATTCAACTTTAGGATACCTCCATTGAAGTATCAGTGCCATGAACTACACAAATAGAGAGGATGAGCCCTAGCGAATTTTAGAAAAGAATTGAGTGATTTCAACTTTAATGCTACCGATTACTGAAATGATGACGACCTCCATAAGCTGTCGACCAATGTGGAAGTTGTCAAATTCTTAACTGTAGTTGTTCTCTTTCATATTTTCTTTCCCTTTCCTCTCCTCCATCTCTGTTCTTCCTATGTTATTTATGATACTAATGTGAACTGTTACCCCCCTATTCCCCACCCCCAGACCACAACTAAAACTGAGTACAGTAGGACTATCTGGCATGTGGCAGTCCAATTGCAAACAAGGACTGCCACAGTCCTGGCAGTCCTCTATTGAAAGAGGACTGCCAGGACTCTGGCAGTCCTTGTTTACATGTGAACTGCCACATGCTTGGCAGTCCTACTGTACTCAGGGCCGACAGACGAACGACTCACTAGTTTGTCGTTTTCTACGGTTAGGGTTTGAAGAAAAATTGTGGGTTTGTCGTGTTCGAAAATGCCATTCATAAACCCTAAAGACATTCTAAACCTAAATTATCAAAAGTTTTTAGAGAATTAAAACTATTCTAGGGTTCGGGAGGAGAATTAAAACTATTCTAAGTTTTTAGAGAATTAAAACTATTCAGCAACTTGCGTGTCATCTCGTCGAATGTAGGAGTGTTCTTGAAAGAATTTTGGTGGAGGAATTAGGATTAGAGTGGTGGAGGAGAATTTTCTAGGGTTTAGGGAGAGGGAGAAAGAGCTCTTCTTCTTTTTCTTTGGAGGAGAGAGAGAAAATGATGAAATGGGAAGGAAATGTGAGTTTGGGGGGTTGGACTGCCCCCTAGTAAAATTTGGACTGCCCCCTAGTAAAATTTCCACCAAATGGGCCGCCCCCTAAGTAAGGGCTGCCCCTTAGTAAATGTGGAGGTGCCCCTAAAAAAACCTTAAAAAAGAACTCTATTGGTACTCATAAATTGTTGTCGGAACCAATTGGTAACTATTTGTAATTTGCCCGTGGAATTATAGCCTGATGATTGCAACGGAAGGTCTCGACATACAGAAGGTGTAGGTTTGAATCCCCTCTAGAGGGTTGATCTCCTACCGGTAAGAATGATACCTAAAAAAAAAAAGAAATTACTTGTATTTTTTTTTATATTTTTTTATTTGAACCCAACCGCAATGGTACTCTCTTTCTTACACTAATACTCTTAGACCATCTCCAATGATGATTTCTAAAATTGAGTTCTTATCCTACTTGACATTGTACTTTAAGAAGATTTCTATCCTAGTTGGAAGAGTTTATACATAAAATTGTAGACATACAAAAATGTTCTCCAATGGTTCTCCATTTCTATCCTATGTGTCACATAGTAAAAGGAACAATTTAATGGTGTGGGACCCAATAATAATTTTCATGAGAGAGGAGAATTTCTATGAGAGTTTCTACATGTAGAAATCCTCTTAGAGAGTTTCCATCCTACATCATTGCCACATAGGATAGAAATGATGATAGAAATCACCATTGGGAGGAGTTTTTTCTAAAATGGATTTTTTCCATAGAAATTGGGAAGATAGAAACCTCCATTGGAGATGGTCTTAGTTAGAGCATCTCCAACCCTATTGTGAGTTTGAAAAAAATGGTTGCCACATAGGAATGACAACCATTTTTTTCAAAAGTACTTCTCCAATGCAAATGTGAAATAAAGTGTGGAGTTGACATGGCAATGACATGGCAAAGACAATGTGAAGTTGGTTGTCTAGATCTAGACAATGCACTTCACAATGTCTTTATGTCCACATCATCATTTGTGAATAAAAATATTTATAAAAAGAAGTAGAAGAGTAAAAATTGTCTTGGAAGTTGTAAAAAAATATTTGTATTGTCTTCTCAATACTTTTGCATTGGAGATGACTTTTTAAACCCATTGTCATTTGTGAATATAACATTGTCACATATACAAGACATTGTCTTGTGCCTCATGCCACCTAGGATTCACAACACAAAACAAGACAATAGGGTTGGAGATGCTCTTAATGTTTGATAGAAATAGATTTTGAGTTTCTTATCCATGTGTAAGTCTGGGATTAGGAATCGAGGGAGGACATTGGGATTTCAGTTTTTTCACGGATGTGACAAAGTAAAATTCCAGGTCATCTTGAAAATATTTTTATTTTCCTAAAAATATTGGCTGGGTGCATTAATTTTTTTAACAATAATACCCTCAATTTAATTTTGATAATACCAACTCAATTTGAGCAACATTAGCATAAAAAGAATAATAAATATTTCTAAAAAAGTTAATAAATTAAGGTTTCTATTCATGTCTGAACTAAATATTGAAAAAAAAAATTAACTACATATTTTTAACCTAATCAAATATGAATATGAAAATGTTGAATTACTTTCTCAGGAGAAAGCAATAGGAAGTGAAATTTAAAAAAATATGAAATCTTTGAACAAACATGACCTTAACTTTTTATAGCAGTAAAACTATATAGGACTAGAATTAACTTCAAAATCTGAAAATTTATTCCAACAAAACTATTTTTAATAAAATTGGATACAATGAAAGAATAAGTGAAAAATTATTTGGAGAGAGACGTTCCGCCATCATTGTTGGCGGATATTTAGACTACCAAATTTCCGTCAACGGAGGCTGGAGGTGTTGGTTTTCTGGTTGGTCCTAGCATCGACCATCTCGCAATTTGTTTTTGCTAAAATTCAGCCGACGCTGATGGTAGAAATTGGACATTTTTCAATGTTCGCTAAGACCATCTCCAATAGTGATTTCTAAAATTGAGTTCTTATCCTACTTGGCATTATACTTTAAGGCCTGATTTGGTTCGCGGAATGGAAGGGAAAGGAAATCAATTCCTTGTCATTTCCTTTCATTTGGGAAACTTTAATTCCTATTGATTTTCCTTTCCGATGTTTGGCAATGTCAAGGAATTTGAAAAGGAAAGTGAATACTTCAATGTGGAAAAGTGATTCCTTCCTTGGATGGATGGAATCACTTTTTTCCCTAATTTTTCTTCCATTGGGAATCACTTTCCTTTCCTCCTCAATTCCTTGGGCACCCAAACATAGGAAAGTAATCAATTTCCTTTCCCAACCGGGAGATTCCGCGAACCAAACGAGGCCTAAGACCATCTCCAATGGGGGTTTCTATCTTTCCTATTTCTATGTAAGAAATTTATTTTAGAAAAAACTTCTTCCAATGGTGATTTCTATCACCATTTCTATCCTATGTACAATGATGTAGGATGGAAACTTTCTAGGAGGGTTTCTACATGTAGAAACTCTCATAGAAATTATTCTATCTCTCATGACAATTATTATTAGGCCCCACACCATTAAATTGGTCCTTTCACTATGTGACACATAGGATAGAAATGGAGAACCATTGGAGAACATTTTTGTATGTTTACAATTTCTATGTAAAAATTCTTCCAACTAGGATAGAAATCTCCTTAAAGTACAATGGCAAGTAGGATAAGAACTCAATTTTAGAAATCACCATTGGAGATGGTCTAAGGAGATTTCTATCCTATTTGGAAGAGTTTCTACATAAAAATTGTAGACATACAAAAAATGCTCTCCAATGGTTTTCCATTTCTATCCTATGTGTCACATAGTAAAAGGACCAATTTAATGGTGTGGGACCCAATAATAATTGTCATGAGAGATAGGAGAATTTCTACTTGGAGAAACCCTCCTAGAAAGTTTCCATCCTACATCATTGCCACCTAGGATAGAAATGATGATAGAAATCATCATTGGGAGAAGTTTTTTCTAAAATGGATTTCTTTCATAGAAATAGGGAAGATAGACCATCTCCAATGGTGATTTCTAAAATTGAGTTCTTATCCTACTTGGCATTGTACTTTAAGGAGATTTCTATCATAGTTGGAAGAGTTTATACATAAAAATTATAGACACACAAAAATGTTCTCCAATGGTTATCCATTTCTATCCTATGTGTCATATAGTAAAAGGACCAATTTAATGGTGTGGGGTCCAATAATAATTGTCATGAGAGATAGGAGAATTTCTATGAGAGTTTCTACATGTAGAAATCTAGAAATCCTACTAAAAAGTTTCCATCCTATATCATTGCCACCTAGAATAGAAATGGTGATAGAAATCACCATTGGAAGAAATTTTTTTCTAAAATAGATTTCTTTCAAAGAAATAGGGAAAATAGAAATCCCCATTGGAGATGGTCTAATATCGTTGGTAGAATTTTAGCAAAATTTTCTTTTACGGACGGTTGAAATTCTTGGGCCGGTAAAATTTTCTTTCGCTGACAAACTCATGCAGACTGAGGTCGTACAGTGACCGACAGGACCTTGTATGCTCAAAAGCAAGAAAATAATGTAGAGAGAGAAGATAAAAAAGTAGTTCTGGGTGAAGTCTATATCGGTCAACGTGCATGTCTCAATCATTAAATTGCTATATATTTCAACAAAAACCTCATGCAAGCAAGACCCCCAAAAAGAATAAAAATGCATGCAAGACCCACGGATATATATATATATATTCAGGGCATCCAAAGCCAATAAAAGAGCTGGAAGCAGGAATATTCACATGGGTAAAGCTTACCATATAAAGGTTTCTTTCTTTAGTTTCTACCGGGCCGGTCAGAAGTATTTTAATGTCCAAGATAAAACCTAAAATGATACTCCTTGTTCGAATATATTAAAAATAAAATATTAATTTTTTTGGAGAAGATTTATTGTTTTATTATCATGAGCGTATTTTACATTTAGGGTATCGTTAAAACATCGTTTTTCTTGAAAACATAGTACCATAAAAATTAAGTAGAAGCGTCTTGATCACGTTTAAACACAATATCATAAAATATTCTACAAAATCAATAAAAATTCCTAAACACAAACTCTTGCACCATTTTTCATATAATTGAATAATCAAACACCATAACTCATTCCAACTCAAGTTCGACTAAACAATATCTAAAACCTAGATCAATCTAAATATCAAATTGGCTTTTCCGTAATGGTTAATTAAAACAATGAGAAGGACATCTTTGTAGTGAACATTTCGTTCCCGCACATGATCCAAATCTAAATACCAAATCCAGTAATCCTCAAATCAATCCAAATACCGAATTCAACAATACCCAAATCATCTTATTAATATTTGTTAAACATCCACTACGTAATACAATATTTCAAAGTATGTTATGCAAACATTGAAAATCAGTTTAATCAAAATTCAATAATTCATCAGTGCAACTCAAGATCGTTAAAGTTATTGTCGCTATTAGCATCACCAATAATAAAGTTCATCATTAAAACTTGAATTTTAGACCTCAAGTTCATCATATGGAGATTGTTCAACGGAACTTGCGTCATCATTTCAGTGAGTAGTTATTTTTGTCTTAGCCGCAACTCACGCACTACCAGAATAAGCCATTTTAGCGACGCCTAAAGACGTCGCTAAAACGCCTAAAGACGTTACTAAAAAATTTTAGCGACGTCTTCCTCTTGTCGTGAAAACCTTAGTCGATGTTTGGAAAGACGTCGCTGATCGTCGCCAACACCGACATTTACCGACGCAAAATTACGTTGGTAATATACCGACGTTTACCGTCGTTTCGTCGATGAAATAGCGACGTTTATGATGTCGCTATACGTCGGTATTTTCTGGAAAAATTATCGACGTTTATGATGTCGCTATGCGTCGGTATATCTTGGGAAATATCACCGACGTTTTGTGATGTCGCTATACGTCGGTATATCCTTGAAAAATGAGGTAAAATCCTGAAAAAGTTACCGACGTCTATCGACGTTTACCGACGCATACCGACGAAAATGACGTCGCTATACGTCGGTATCCTGGCAATATATGCCAGTTTAGCGACGTCTACCGACGCATTTTGACATCGAAAAGCATCGGTAAACGTCGATAAATTTGAAAAAAATAAAAATAAATAAATTACAGCATGTAGTTTTCTCCACAGAATCATTTTCTTCCTGCAATTTAATAAATAACACTGAAACACAATACACAAGCACATTTTATCACTGGGTTCGCCGATCCCTTCGGTGGAACACTCAACGCCGGTAAATTAACATCCAAATGAAACGAATAACAACATAAAATAACTAAAGTCCACACAACATATATAAACCAATATCCAAATTGTCATGGGTCTACACAACCAATAACCAATGTATCTACGCAACCAACAAACAAGTGTCACAAACAAATAAGTGTCACAAACAAATAGTAAACACAAACAAGTACTCAAACACTCAATACAGTCCTAATTAGGACTACTGGGGATCTGGAGCAGGAGGGGGCGCGCCGCGACGAAGGGCTAAGAAAAGCTCATAGTCCTCCTGTAAAATCGACACCGATGAAGGAGGAAGTGACGTCGGTGGAGTCGGTGTCGATGAAGAAGGTAGTGGCACCGGCGGAGTCGACGATGATGAAGGCGCACCCGGAGGACGATAACGCTCCAACGCTGGAAATCGCTGGTGGTATGAATCCATGGTAGATAATATTCTATCACTGCTATCAGCCATCGAATCCTGCACCAATCTCAGCCTCTCATCCATGGACATCTATGATGCCTGCAGATCCATCACGCTACGCTCTGTCCACTCTCTAAGATCAGTGACGCTCCGCTCTGTCCGCTTAGTCACATTCTTGAGCTCCATAATGCTGCGGTCGAGCGCATCCAATCGTGCTATAAGCGCAGGCTCGTCCGACTGGTGCTGAGACTGGTCCTGAATCCGTCGTAACAGCTCGTCACGGAGAGACTCCATCATCTGGTGGACTCGGACAGACTCCTGGGACGGCTGTGGACCATGCACACTAGTAGGGGATATCCTGGAGGACTGGGTCACAACTAGGGCGCCATAGGATTCCGTACCGTAGTACGTACCCCTACGGAGGCCACCAGCGACGGTCATCCACAGCTCGTCCGCCGACGGAGCTTGAGTGGACTGCGAAGAAGTACCGGCCTCTCCCACAGTAGGTGCACTAGCAGTCGCCCGATCTCAAGCCTCTGATACTCGGCCTAGAAAGTATGGATGGTACTATTTGATTTCTAATCTCTAATTAATGTACTTATTATTACTAACTACATGAATATTTATTTGTATGCATATTTACTAAGTTATATTAAAATTAACACGAAGTATTATAATTAACAAATAGTATTGTAATACTTACATAGGCAAGCTCGACCCTCTCGTCAATAAGACCTTCGCCCTTCCGATGGGTGGCCATGAAGACGGTCACCATGTCGGCGTTACCGACCTTCCTTACCGGTAATTAAATATATTATCTTAGTAATAATATATCGGATTTGTATTAAAAAAATATTTCTGAAAGAAAAATACATACCAGACGACGGAAATGTTCCGTCATCGGAATCGACCCACCGCACCACTTCGAGGCATGCTGCCTAGCCGCCTTGGCCTTCTCGGACTTTTTCTTGTACCTTGGCTCGTTGAATCGAGCCTTCATCGCAACCCACTGATCAGGGATGATCCAACCCTGGATCGGCTTTCCGGCACGATCACTAGCCTTCTGATCATTAATAGCATCGCGGATCAGCTTAGCAGCGACAGCGGGAAACATTCCCTCGATCAACTCAGCCCGGTACGGTGGATAGAAAAACATATCCTAGAAGAGTACGCAAACCAAATATTTATCAGTTATATATAATATGTATAAATTAAATGATTCATGTTAAAAGCAAATCTATTTCAACCTTGAAGCGCGTAAACCAGTAGGCCTTCCTATCGTCTGGAGCATCCGAGTAGTTTATCCAAGGACCACCATAATTTTGCCTCAGGACCAGGCCTAGGCATCTCTGTACCGATGGAGGACGATATCTATACAGACATATTATATTCATGAGAAAAGTTAATTTATGATAAACACAGAAAAAAATGATAAACCAAAATACTTACTTTGTACCGTCGGCTGTCACGCCCCGCTCCCGTAGGAGCGATCATCCTCGCTAAGGCGGGATGCCGCACGAGACTTATTTTACGCTCGTACAAGGCAGTTTCATAACGGCCGATTTCAACGGCGGCGACGGGGTCGTCGCACAGAAGTCCCAAGCAGAAACATTGAACATGCAGCGAAAATTTAAAGGGCAAAACATAAGTTATTCAAATCTTTATTGATATTGAACAATGATATTACAATAGGCGCAAGGCCATGATTACAAGTCTCTCGTGCTCACTTTTCTCTCAATTTACAAGTCACTCTGCTCTCTCTCATCTCTCGATACAATGCTTGAGCCAGCGGAAGCTTCGGAAGGCGATGTCCATACATTATGTCCCGTATAAGTCTTGACTCCACGCGGCCGCGCGCTTCGAATCGCCAAGGAACTCCGTGCCTCGACGCATCCAAGCGAGCTCCGCACCACGAGCTTCTACCTGCGCCTGCACATGAAAACTATGTGGGTGTCAGTACTCAACTGTACTGGTGGAGTGAGCTCCTCGCCCACTCATACAAAACCAACACGTTAATTTACTTTTGTGCAAAGTATACCTTTTACGATTGTCTTTCTATTCTTGCCTTAGGATCAGTTTTAGGACCGACGTCTTGGCCTATTTATGTCCCTAGACAATCACCGTGTTATCGTACCGATATCTTCTTCATCCTTGCCTCTAGACCTTTCTCGTGCTTGCATTGTCAATGCACCGACTCATACTTTTCTTTCGTGCCATACCCTGGGACGTAACAACTCGGTCGTGCCACGAACTCGATTTCATGCTTTAATATCTCTGAGACAGTTCCTCTTCGCTAAGTCTTGCCTATACTTGTGTTGGGACGACGCGGTATTGTCTCATATTTTGAGTTCGTGCCCAGCAACTCAACATAACTTAACCAAACTTGCCCTACGGCCCTTCTCGACTTAACTCGCAACGACTAACCCAACTTGTTGAACCGGTGTTGAGAACTCAAGCACGACGTCGTATCTCGTGTCGAAGCACGTATCTTTGCGCATAGCCAAATCTTAGGCTTCATAATACTTTGGGTGCAAACTGAGCACACATTTCATAACTCAAATCATACCATGCTTACACTTCCGTTGTTACGACCGACACCATGCATGCGGATTCGCCGCTTAGCACGCCAATTATCTATATGAAAGGCCACTGGCACGACAAGCCATCGTGGACATAGCTCCGGTAGGCGGCGGGTCCTTCAGCGCAGGTAGCGAGCCCCGTTGAAAGCCCTCGACTACCCACGCAATACGTGCGCTGCTATAATGTCTACCTCCTAGGATGACTTGGCCCGGTACCCCGACGTTTAACCAGTCCAGGCAGAAATTCTTGTCGACAAGTTGTCCAATGACCACGCACCTAAGAGACATCTAGACTCACGTAAATGCATGGCCTAATTTGTTGTTACGACTGGAACTATACTTAGCAACTCGTGCACTGAACCACCCTTTGCATAACGTGCATCGGGACCGTGGGACTCCCAACCGAGGGATCGTCTCATACTTCTTAACGTGCATAGGAACGTGAGACTCCCAACCGAGGGACCACCTCATACTTCTTAACGTGCATAGGAACGTGAGACTCCCAACCGAGGGATCGCCTTATACTCTCTATGACGAGCCTTAAGACCATGGGAACGAATGGCTATATACAGCCGTAGAACCGTGGGATCGAGCATGTGCTCAACTTAAACAACCGAGTTCGTGGGTACCTAGACTTATGCCATAATCCGTACGATACAACTTAGCTCATGGGACGATCAAGGCTACACCGAGCCTTGCTTCGAGGAAAGGTGCATGCTCCATCGAGCATCTACACGGGCGACGCCTATGACTTAGGCTAACTCTTAGCTTGTGACGAAGACCAACTTTTCCTTCTCCCAAACCATGGTACGAAGGACCGAGTGTCATTTTTAAAGCACGCTGAGCCGACTTCTAAGCAGACCGTGGGACCTTTTCCATGTTCTAACACATTCCGACCCGTTGGGATTATTCTTTTAGCTATGTGGATGCGTCTCTTTTATTATCAAGCCTAACTTGTGCAAGTTGAAAACATGCGAGTTATTAAGTGAAGGCGAAGATGAGGCAAGTTCACCAAAACTACCCCACCTAAGCGATGTCTTCGAGCAAGCCGTTGTAAGGCTAAGTCCGAACGCCATCGGCGTTTCGATTCCTCCGATTGACTGAGCGGGACGGGGTACTACATCGACCCAGATCTCCGTCCTCGTCTCCTCCGGAAGTGCGCAGGCATTATCTGCCTGATACTGGTCGGCCGTCGGCACAGCCTCCTCCATCTGCTCATCTGTCTCCATCGTCGTATCAGCAGGAGGAATGCTACTCTCGAGAGCAGTCTCAGGCCTGGAACTACTCGTTCCAGGAGATATTCTACGTAGCATCGTGGCGGGCGGAGCTACTGTCCGATACACAGGAGTACTGGGCGACGAGAGGATCCAGAGCCGGTACCAGTAGGAGGTACCGAAGAAGAACCCCGTCCTCTAGCAGTACCACCAGTAGGTACCGAAGGAGTACCCTGTCCTCTGCCAGTACCAGTACCCCGTGTCCCATGTCGGAAAATACGAAACGATCCGCGACGACCTGTCATACCTGATAACAACATATGATGAGATACAACAAAGACAACAAATAATAGAGACTAAAACTATGAAAGTGCCACAAAGACAAGATAATAACCAAGACAACATATGATGATACATTTTACAAGAAACATCTAAGTCCAGATAGTATATTTTACAAGAAACATCTAAGTTCAGATAGTACATTCTACAAGAAACATCTAAGTCCAGATAGTACATTCAGATAATAACCAAGACTAGATAATAACCAACTCTACATAATAAGAAAATGAAAGTATATCTCTCTCAATCATCTTCAGAATAATCATCCTGTTCGTCTTTCTCGACCTCATCTTTCTCTTCCTCCTCATCTTCACTTTCATCTTCGCCTTCGTAGGAGCGTAAAAAGTGCTTCATAGAATGAGTCAAAGAAATGAAGCATTGCACTCAGTATGATTTTACAGCCTAATCGCTTTACGCCAGGGTCAAGCCAATGGTTTTACGCCAGGGTCAAGCTAATGGTTTTACGCCAGGGTCAAGCCGATGATTTTACGCCTAAGGCAGGCTAACCACTTTACGCTGGATAAAGCTGTCAAGTCTTGCATTTAATGCAAAGTCTGACATGAAGATTTAATGATGGCATATATCACAGAATTCGAAGGGATTTGTTTTACACAGAGACCAATGTTGTCGTGTAGTATATGGACTGAGCTATTTTACGCTCACAGTATGGCTTCTTTTACGCATGGAGACTGTACGAGTTTTTACGCTCAAAAGTTGACGTGTGCATAAAGTTTATTTGGGCTACTTTTACGCTCAAGGTTGTTTAACAACCACTTTGCGCGGGAAGTCCATGTCAGGGCTATTTTACGCCTAGTAGATGCCCAGAGTATTTTGGGTTGTTTTTACGCCCTATTCTTCTTCACCAATTTGGAACGTGGTTTGCCTACATGGCTTTCATGCCACACATCTCGAAGAACGTGTATACGTGCATCCTATTCTTATTAAAATGATGGGACACGTGTCAACGTATGCAGAGGATGACTTCAGTCATGGGTGGCAGTTATTAGCGTAAAGACGGAACTTTTGCTGAGTTTTTACGCACGAGAAGCCAAGTCTATAAATAGACTTATTTTTCTCATATATCGGACAGACAGAGAGAAAGGAGAGAATACATAGAGATCAGAGCCCAGAGACTTTAATTTTTTCGGAGCATTCTTCTTCAACTTTTTTCCAGAACAGAGTAAAGCAAAGCAGGAAAGCATTCGGCCTTGCCATCAGTGCCCAAGTGCGTCGATACCTTTCTGGTGACTTAGTTCTTCCAACTGTTCATCTTCTAGCAGTGATCTTCATCATCATCGTATGGTCCAAGAAACAAAGTAATCATTTACTGATCAGACTTCCATAGCAATACTTCCTAGAATCAAATTTGTACTTCTTGTACTTTTTCTCGTTTTATTTTCAAAAGCCGATTTTCAGGCATTTTGTTAAGTGAAACAGCCTTCGTCGGCTTCGTCTTCCTCTTCGAATAATTCTACATCTTCTACATTATGTGTCGTGTAATGCGTAACTTTCGTGGAGTCCACATCAACAATATTGGTTACAAGAGGTAGCTCATCCTCCTGATAAGCTTTTTCGTCAACATCAAAAGTATCTCTAGCTTTAGTCTTGCATACTGCCCACCAGTCAGACTTCGTTGCTCCCCGTCTCGGATAAGATGTGAAGTACACGAGCTGAGCTTGAGTTGTTTGGACAAATGGTTCGTAGCCTTGATATCTACGCTTGTAGTTTATATCCACAAGACCATGCTTGTCAATTTTCCAACCTTAATTTTCAATCGGATCGAACCATTCATACTTGAACAACATGATGTTTGCAGGTTCTCTGCCATAATTATACGTCAACTTCACAATCTCTCGCAAGATGCCAAAAAAATTATTTTCTGGATCGACGTCTTTGTAGTTCGAAGATTTGATACACAAACAACTTTTTTCGTGGAATCAAGATCCCGGAAGCTGTCTCTGATCGGAGCATTTATCGACTTGAACCGAAAGCCATTGACACAGTAACTTGGCCATATTTTAACAAAAGTAATTGGTCTCTTGGCAAGAGTTCTAATTAATTCAATCTCGGGTGAAATTAGACGATCGACCTGAATACCAAAGAAGAGATAGTAAGTTATATATTGCGCAGTTGCATTAAAAGAGGCCAGTAATTACCGGGCTGCTTATATATTCGCTCAACCAAGAAGGAAAATGACATCTCATTTCTTGTTCTAATGCTTCGTCTGTTAGGTAGGGTCTAACCGACCTCAACTCATCATTATATGTGCTAAAAACAACGAAGCAACCGCCGATTAGTACAATAATATTAGCTTATACTATTACATTGAGATAATGTAAACTCATCATTAATTACTTACCCCTCTAGCTTCTCCACTTCATCCTCGTCGCAATTGAGTAATACATACAACTGATCTGTCCTTAGCTCTTCGTCATTCAAATATCTCTTCTTTATTTTTTTCGAAGGCTTTTCGGACGTATTGAATACTTTCAGTATTCCATCATCAGATTCTTGATAACCGTCGTCGTTTCTCGGAGCCCTTGTTTTATTCATAGCAACATGAGGTTTGAAATACGTCGAGCAGAAGTTTGTAATCTCCTCGAGAATATAGGCTTCACAAATAGAACTCTCGACCCGAGCCTGTGTTTTACCTTCCTCTTTAGGTAGTTCAAATGTCGCTCAAACGGGTACATCCACCAATAACCGAGGGGCCCACCAACACGTACCTCGTAGGAAAGATGAATTGGCAAATGCTCCATGGAGTCGAAGAATCCATGAGGAAATATCTTCTCGAGCTTGCACAGTGTTACTGCAATATCGTTCTCCTGCTTTTCTAGACGATCGCGAGCAACTTACTAGAACAAAGATCTCTGAAGAATATGCTAAGCTCGGTCAATATTCAGGGTTATCCTTCCTTGGACGAGATTCCGCTCCAACTTGGTTTAGGATAGCTAAGGTGACGTCGTTGACGTTCTTCATGACTTCTCTCGTGATATCCATTTGTTCTTGTTGGGCTTCAGCTTGAGCTTTCTGGTACTCCAGGATTTCTTGAAATAGAGCAACCATTTGGGAGGTGTTTGCTGGTACTGGTGGAGCAACAGGAATGGGTACTTCCCCAAGGAAAAGTAACCCATTTTGAGAAGAGGTAGGATTTGCCAGTGTAGTGAGAACTTCACTAGATGAATTATGGGGATGATCAAACAGCTGGTGGGGTGTAAAGCTTGGATTTGGTTGAGGAGGCGGGGTTCGATCCGGAGATGACGCCTCATTGTCAGCAGGATTGGTTTTGTCAGTGGTCATTCTCTGGAAGGTTTAGGATGCAAACATAAGCAAGGTATCCTACCAGTCTATAATTAAACAAAATATTTATCATATATTTATATACCGGTCCTAGGTTGTGGCAATTTAATGTTCTAGTGTTCTATTTGTTTCTAACATGGTTCTCCTAAGTTGTTGATTTAGACCTGTATGGGCCACCACTAAAAACATGTCACGACCCGATCCCAATTTCTTGGGTCGAACCGGATCATGCCCAGCCTGCACCGTTGTTGAGACGGCGGCAGTAAGCTGTATCTCCGTTTGCAGGTAACATCAACAACATAATAAAATTGCCACAACTTTTATTCGATTAATAAAAACTTTTACAATAGAAGAATTTCTTACAATTGAAAATTTATACAATTATCATGAAGAACAACTCAAGCAACTAGCTCCTTAGCCTCAGATCCTCGTGGAACAGACAATCCTCAGTGTAACCTAAAAATGTTGGTCTCCAGTCAGGAGGGAGCAAAGTACAATTATGAAAATCTACAATTCAACTAATAATTAATAATTTACAATTATAAACAATTTTAGAAATGCAATATTTTCCAACAGTTCTACAATTGAAAACATGTGATTTGAGTAAGTAACGACTATGACCGGTTTGGGATGATTCACTGATATGATCCGGCCTATCCCCGTGTGTGAGAGGGGTAAGCTCGTACAATCCTATTACTAAAAGTTTTAGGGTATTGGTCATAGACGCTACACTACTCCCCCAATATCCCGAGTCAATTAGATTCAATGAGGCAATGAGACAATAACAATCAATACTCTAGGAGAGAGTTCCGTGTAGCAATGTGGTTTAAGCATGCAAGATTACTATTACTAATTAAATTGCAAACAATCACAACTGTACTTGCCTTGGATTATGACTGGAAAAGGATTGTTGATGGAGACTAGTACCGTCCTTGAAATCCTACAATTGAGAATCCTGACTCAGCATCAAAAATTGAACCATTCTAAGTGTGCTAGTTACAATCTCTAGAATTGGTCCTAGTCCAGTTTTATGTTGTTACTAAATTACACGCTTATCGAAATAGTTTCTATTAATCAATTTGCGAAGGAACTAAATCATGTTAACATTTATTTGAGAAAATTCGTGTTTTCCGATTATTTCGCAAAACTTGTATTTTTGTAAAAATTAGGTTTTTCTTTTAATGAGAAAGACGTGAATTTGTTGAATTACAAACTTGTAATTTTCCTAGTTATTTATTGTGAAAAAATTATTTTAATTTCTATAATAAAATAAATATTTATTTATTGTTTTACGTGTTTTACGTCAACCAAAAAACCAGAATACAATAAAAATACTAAGCTATTACAAACTTTACACACCCGCAGGAATGAATGGGCTTATGCCCTTACAGACCATTTACATAAATTTAAATAAGAGAAAACATTTGGTTAGTCTTTATAAATTATCCTACAACTAATAATTTAAATTAAATTAAATTGATTTCGAGTCTCAGTCTTTGGTCCAATCGTCATAAATAGCTAATGCCTCAACGTCCGGACGGAACCGGTTTCATTTGCATTTAGCTGGGGCCCATTGACCATTAAGGTCGTCGCCCGAAAATATTATTAAAATAATATTTTTACCAAAATCATTTTAAAATTATTTTTATTATTTTGTAAAATTTTCGGCAGCATCTCCTCTGTTTTCGGTCAACCCAAAAACTGGGAAACGCTCCATAAACCTGCAGAATAACTCCCGAAACCCGAAATTCATAGAATATATATATATCCAAAGCCAACGCAGCATTTCCGAAATGATAGCATAATTTCCCAAAAACCCGAAACCATTCCAAATTAACTTCCCAAGAGAAACAACTCTAGTATATATACATATATATATATCCGAAATTTCCCCCCAGGAACAAAGAACTAACTCACAGAGAACAAAAACCAAATTTTATGTAATAAATTCTAATCTCGAATTAATCCCGATAATTCTCGGAAACCCGAGAATACAGAACTACTTCAAAAAGGGTTCTCGGAAATTCCGAGAATTCTTCAGAACTAAGTTCTGAACAAAACATTCCAGCAAAGCCAACTAGCAGCAAAAGATTTCTCGAAGAACTCGAAAATTCCAAATAACGTAGTCATTACGTTACCGAAACCAAATTCCAGAAAGAATTTGTAGGACCAGTATCATCATAGACTACAGAATAACGGTTTAGAATTTACCCAACGTCGGAGAATCCGGAATGAATGCGGGACGGGAACGTCACGTTGCGAAAACGAAACCCGCAGAACTCGAACCGAAAACACTCGGGATGAACGGGCGTCACCGGGGACGAACGTCGGCGTCAGAGGGTGCACCGAAGAGGGTCGTCGGACCGGGAGACCGCGCGGAGTCGGACGCCAGTGGCGGACGGCGGCCACGGGGAGCGGCGCAGGTCGGGTGCGGCCCGGGGGTCGGAGGTCGGGCGCCGATGTCGGATCGGGCTAGGGTTCGCCGGGGGTGTTGGCCTCAGTAGGGGTGGCTCCGGGCAGGGATCGGCCGGGAGGATACGTCGGACACGGATCTAGGGCACGGGAAGTAGGTTGGTTGGGGAAAAATGGTGGATGGAGTGTGGGAGAAGGAGAGGGTTTTTTTTTATAGGAGATGATGTGGGGGTTACGGAAGATGAACGGAGGAGTCACCGAAATTTCGGGAATGAAGGGTCAGGTGGCGGTTTGGAAGCCGAGAGGCCTACAGAGAGCTCCAACTACTCTTCCATGAATGAGTTTAACTCATTCACTGCTATAGAAATGAACTTAATGGATAAAGGATCCTAAATGGGTATAATAGGTTGTGGGTCAAATGAATTATTGGATATGGGCCTAAGGGCTATGATCCAAATTGGTTAAAGAAATGAGCTAGCAAAATTTTATGGGCTAAAAACAACAATAAGAAAATGGTTTTAAGGCTTAATGAGAAAATAATTTTGTTTACTTAAAATCTTAATTAATTAAAAATATATATATATTTTTTTAAAATAATTTTCCTAACTTAACAACTAATAATTAATTAGCTAATTAAAATATTCAATTAATTAACTGAAAAATTATGGGTTTCACAACCTTTCCTCCTTAGAAAATTTCGTCCTCGAAATTTAAGGATAGGTAGGGTAGGACAGGATTATCACAAATCAAGCAGGTACAAGTACTGTGCTCGTAACTCAGGTCCAACAATAAGAATTGCCAAGGCAGTCGTGAATGAGACGTTTAGGGATAAGTTTTAACTATGTCGCCATCCACGTAGAACAAGAATATATAAAAGCGAACCAAAATACACGAGGTTGATCAGACCATCATGTACCGGTTCTGATTAGACAATATATTAGTGGATGCATCCAATAAGATACTGTCATGATCAAGCTCGATAGAGAAATAAGCTTACAAAACTAGGCTAACTTAGCAGCATTAGTCAAGTTTAGAACGAAAGATAATGATTGCAAGAAATATGAGTTATGGGGTGGCTCAGAGTTTCTGATCTTCTTCTCACCTCTGTCTACGCTTGCTATTGGCTTCTCTGGTACTGTAAAGCTTGATTTATTCTTCAGCTCTGAATGGTCCAAAACATTACCCGGATTCAAGATGCAATTTCTGAATTGTGAAATAAGGATGACGTTGTGTACACTCTCAAGATTAGCTGGTAGAGCTAACTGTGTGTTACTTCTCAAAACTTTAAATGGTCCGATGTACTAGACTCAACTTTCCTGCTCTGCCAAAACTGGTCGTTCCTCTGGTAGGAGAGATATTCACACAGACACTAATTCCTTCTTCAAACTTCACTGATCAACGACTACATTTAATCCCAACGCTTCTGTCTATCTTGGCAATCCTAAGCTTGTCCTTCATTATCTCTTCTGCGTCCGTCACCATCTCTAGATCCAACAGTACTCTTTCTCCTACGTTGTCCTATGTCAATTGTATACGGAAACAACGTCCAGAACTTCAGATGATGCTAACGTGGTAGTTGTTGTAAGAACACTCTACCAAAAATAAATAATCTTCTAGATTCCAAAATGCAAGATCCTTGGCATGTCTTCAAACATCTGGATTGACCTCTTTGATTTTCCGCCAATTTATACTCCTCGTACAATGCTGTCAACTTCTAAATGAACAAATCAATTTGTAGGGAATAAAGTGATCTGATTTAGTCTGTTAATCCACAAAAATCCAATTGGTGTTCTTCCCTCCTTGGGAACAGGATAATCCTGATACAAAATTTATTGTTTATGTGTTTCAACTTCCACTTCCAAATTGTCCAGCTGCTGCAACAAGCTTGCTGGTTTCTACTAAACTCCTTATGTTGACCAATTAAAATATCTAACTCCATACTTGGAATTTGTCTTTCTTCATTCTATAACACCAATTAATGATACGCATGTTCCGAGACCTTTTTTTTTTAGAAAGTGTGAGATACTGTGACTGGTGTGCTTCTTTCATCAGCTCGTTCCTCCAATCGCCAGATGGTACGTAACCTCGTACCATTCTTCAGAGCTCCATCATTGGAGAAATTCTCAATTGTTTTCTGCTAACACTTGATCTCTAAATGTACATCGTGACTTGTCTTGAAACTGAGTCTCCTTGATTTTGTCCATCAAAGTCGAGCATACTTGCAACTTCATCAATTCTGAATTAGCATCCAGCTCCACCCTTCTATTTCCAGTCCAACTTCCTGATGTCTTCTAGCAGGTTCCGCTCCTTGGTTAAAACTTTACCATCAATATCAACTTCCATATTTTCTAATCGGTGTTGCAGATCGATATTGAAATCAGATTCAGTCATATTCGTTGCCTAGTGTCCAGCTCTTTCTGAGTGAAGACATATTTCAGACTTCTGTAGTCCGTATATATATTTTCACTCCCTTTCCATAAAATAATACTTCCATATCTTCAAAATAAGTTCCAAATTATATGTGGGATAGCTCTTCTCATGAGTCTGTAATTGCCTAGATATGTAAGCAATTATTTTCCCCATGTTATTGAAGAACGCAACCCAATCCTTTTTCAGAAATATTACTGTAGATTAAAAATCACCGATTCCTGCGGGTAGCGCAAGGATTTGTGCAGTGATAAACCTCTTCTTCAGCTTCTTAGGTGCCGCCTGACAATTCTTCGTCCAGATGAACTCTTTATTCTTCCGATTAAGCTTCGTCATCGGCTCAGCAATCTTGGCGAACAACTTCCGGTATTAGTCAGCCGTAACCTCAGCTACTAAATCTTGGGTATACCATTTCTCCACAGTGGCTATCTTCTTGAGATTCTTCGAAATTTCTTCTCTTGTGACAATATGGGCAAAACCACCTTGTCTAAGAAAATTCACTTTTAGTTAGCTTTTCCTCTTTCCAAAACTTTTCTCATATGCTCTTCATGCTCTTCTTTCCTGACCTTGATCTGATGGTAGTCAGATCTGAGGTCGATCTTGGAAAACACCTTAAGTCCACTCAAATTGATTCAAACAGATTATCAATCTAGGAAAAAGGGTACTTGTTCTTCAGTGTCCGATAGTCGATACACATCCGTATTATTTCATCCTTCTTGGACACAGGTGCTCCCTAGGGTGAAGCTCTGTCTTAAAGTCTTTAGTCCATAGTTCTGATCCTTCATCTTCTTGGCTTCCTTCAGGTTGACTCTATAGCATCCCTTAGAGGTAGGAAAAGAGCCGAGAACTAGGTCAATGGTGAATATCTAGAGTAATCCAGAAGATATATTAGAGAGGACATCTACCATAAGATGTAACTAAGATTTTTATTCATATAAGAGTATTATAACAAAATTCTCATAATTGATCTAAGGACATCTTGTTACATCTTTAATAGATATTGCTACTCAGCAGTCTTAGGTACTATTCTTCATGGCTCTGACTCTTGCATGAGCAGTCTCCAACTGCTTCACCTTCTATGATCTTTGAGTCTGCTTCATGCCTTCCTGTAGTGGGTGTAGTAAGCATGGTCTGCTGAACATGAAGAGAGTCCTTAGGTTGTTGCATAACAGTTGTTGCTGGAATAGGTGCTCTAGTTTGACGGAAGGGTAAGGGGCAATTCTTTACCCGATGTTCAGCAGATCCACATGCCAAATATTGCCCCAATCTCTTGCGACAAATATTCGCGAAGTGACCAGGCCTTTTGCAGAAGTTGCAAACCAATAACTTCTTACGACATGACTGCCGGGTAGTAGAGTACTTGATAGGGCCCAAATATCTTCTATATTCAGGGTTATCCTTCCTTGGACGAGATTCCGCTCCAACTTGGTTTAGGATAGCTAAGGTGACATCGTTGACGTTCTTCATGACTTCTCTCGTGATATCCATTTGTTCTTGTTGGGCTTCAGCTTGAGCTTTCTGGTACTCCAGGATTTCTTGAAATAGAACAACCATTTGGGAGGTGTTTGCTGGTACTGGTGGAGCAACAGGAATGGGTACTTCCCCAAGGAAAAGTAACCTATTTTGAGAAGAGGTAGGATTTGCCAGTGTAGTGAGAACTTCACTAGATGAATTATGGGGATGATCAAACAGCTGGTGGGGTGTAAAGCTTGGATTTGGTTGAGGAGGCGGGGTTCGATCCGGAGATGACGCCTCATTGTCAGCAGGATTGGTTTTGTCAGTGGTCATTCTCTGGAAGGTTTAGGATGCAAACATAAGCAAGGTATCCTACCAGTCTATAATTAAACAAAATATTTATCATATATTTATATACCGGTCCTAGGTTGTGGCAATTTAATGTTCTAGTGTTCTATTTGTTTCTAACATGGTTCTCCTAAGTTGTTGATTTAGACCTGTATGGGCCACCACTAAAAACATGTCACGACCCGATCCCAATTTCTTGGGTCGAACCGGATCATGCCCAGCCTGCACCGTTGTTGAGACGGCGGCAGTAAGCTGTATCTCCGTTTGCAGGTAACATCAACAACATAATAAAATTGCCACAACTTTTATTCGATTAATAAAAACTTTTACAATAGAAGAATTTCTTACAATTGAAAATTTATACAATTATCGTGAAGAACAACTCAAGCAACTAGCTCCTTAGCCTCAGATCCTCGTGGAACAGGCAATCCTCAGTGTAACCTAAAAATGTTGGTCTCAGTCAGGAGAGAGCAAAGTACAATTATGAAAATCTACAATTCAACTAATAATTAATAATTTGCAATTATAAACAATTTTAGAAATGCAATATTTTCCAACAGTTCTACAATTGAAAACATGTAATTTGAGTAAGTAACGACTATGACCGGTTTGGGATGATTCACTGATATGATCCGGCCTATCCCCGTGTGTGAGAGGGGTAAGCTCGTACAATCCTATTACTAAAAGTTTTAGGGTATTGGTCATAGACGCTACACTACTCCCCCAATATCCCGAGTCAATTAGATTCAATGAGGCAATGAGACAATAACAATCAATACTCTAGGAGAGAGTTCCGTGTAGCAATGTGGTTTAAGCATGCAAGATTACTATTACTAATTAAATTGCAAACAATCACAACTGTACTTGCCTTGGATTATGACTGGAAAAGGATTGTTGATGGAGACTAGTACCGTCCTTGAAATCCTACAATTGAGAATCCTGACTCAGCATCAAAAATTGAACCATTCTAAGTGTACTAGTTACAATCTCTAGAATTGGTCCTAGTCCAGTTTTATGTTGTTACTAAATTACACGCTTATCGAGATAGTTTCTATTAATCAATTTGCGAAGGAACTAAATCATGTTAACATTTATTTGAGAAAATTCGTGTTTTTCGATTATTTCGCAAAACTTGTATTTTTGTAAAAATTAGGTTTTTCTTTTAATGAGAAAGACGTGAATTTGTTGAATTACAAACTTGTAATTTTCCTAGTTATTTATTGTGAGAAAATTATTTTAATTTCTATAATAAAATAAATATTTATTTATTGTTTTACGTGTTTTACGTCAACCAACAAACCAGAATACAATAAAAATACTAAGCTATTACAAACTTTACACACCCGCAGGAATGAATGGGCTTATGCCCTTACAGACCATTTACATAAATTTAAATAAGAGAAAACATTTGGTTAGTCTTTATAAATTATCCTACAACTAATAATTTAAATTAAATTAAATTGATTTCGAGTCTCAGACTTTGGTCCAATCGTCATAAATAGCTAATGCCTCAACGTCCGGACGAAATCGGTTTCGTTTGCATTTAGCTGGGGGCCATTGACCATTAAGGTCGTCGCCCGAAAATATTATTAAAATAATATTTTTACCAAAATCATTTTAAAATCATTTTTATTATTTTGTAAAATTTTCGGCAGCATCTCCTCTGTTTTCGGTCAACCAAAAAACTGGGAAACGCTCCATAAACCTGCAGAATAACTCCCGAAACCCGAAATTCATAGAATATATATATATATCCAAAGCCAACGCAGCATTTCCGAAATGATAGCGTAATTTCCCAAAAACCCGAAACCATTCCAAATCAACTTCCCAAGAGAAACAACTCTAGTATATATACATATATATATATCCGAAATTTCCCCTCAGGAACAAAGAACTAACTCACAGAGAACAAAAACCAAATTTTATGTAATAAATTCTAATCTCGAATTAATCCCGATAATTCTCGGAAACCCGAGAATACAGAACTACTTCAAAAAGGGTTCTCGGAAATTCTGATAATTCTTCAGAACTAAGTTCTGAACAAAACATTCCAGCAAAGCCAACTAGCAGCAAAAGATTTCCCGAAGAACTCGGAAATTCCAAATAACGTAGTCATTACGTTACCGAAACCAAATTCCAGAAAGAATTTGTAGGACCAGTATCATCATAGACTACAGAATAACGGTTTAGAATTTACCCAACGTCGGAAAATCCGGAATGAATGCGGGACGGGAACGTCACGTTGCGAAAACGAAACCCGCAGAACTCGAACCGGAAACACTCGAGATGAACGGGCGTCACCGGGGACGAATGCCGGCGTCAGAGGGTGCACCGAAGAGGGTCGTCGGACCGGGAGACCGCGCGGAGTCGGACGCCAGCGGCGGACGGCGGCCACGGGGAGCGGCGCAGGTCGGGTGCGGCCCGGGGGTCGGAGGTCGGGCGCCGATGTCGGATCGGGCTAGGGTTCGCCGGGGGTGTTGGCCTCAGTAGGGGTGGCTCCGGGCAGGGATCGGCCGGGAGGATACGTCGGACACGGATCTAGGGCACGGGAAGTAGGTTGGTTGGGGAAAAATGGTGGATGGAGTGTGGGAGAAGGAGAGGGTTTTTTTTTTATAGGAGATGATGTGGGGGTTACGGAAGATGAACGGAGGAGTCACCGGAATTTCGGGAATAAAGGGTCAGGTGGCGGTTTGGAAGCCGAGAGGCCTACAGAGAGCTCCAACTACTCTTCCATGAATGAGTTTAACTCATTCACTACTATAGAAATGAACTTAATGGATAAAGGATCCTAAATGGGTATAATAGGTTGTCGGTCAAATGAATTATTGGATATGGGCCTAAGGGCTATGATCCAAATTGGTTAAAGAAATGAGCTAGCAAAATTTTATGGGCTAAAAACAACAATAAGAAAATGGTTTTAAGGCTTAATGAGAAAATAATTTTGTTTACTTAAAATCTTAATTAATTAAAAATATATATATATTTTTTTTAAAATAATTTTCCTAACTTAACAACTAATAATTAATTAGCTAATTAAAATATTCAATTAATTAACTGAAAAATTATGGGTTTCACAGCACCGCAAGCCGACCTGTGGCCAGAGGAGGCTTCGAAAGAGCCTCCAAAGGTGAAGGAAGACCGTAATCGAAACCGCGGCTAAATGAGCAGCTTTCAACACAACCAGAATGGACAATACCCATTTTGAAGGAAGAAAGATCCCCCAAAGCTGCAGCACCGCAATTCCGATCTGCGGCTCTTCCCATATGATGGAGACGAAGCTTGTGCATCCCGATCTTTGGATGCAACAGGCACCTTCTGCCTGCCTCAGAAGCCCTCGACTCCGACTTTTGGATGTAACAGTCACCTTCAAGTGCATCAATGAAGACATTGCGTCGTATCTTCACCCTCGGGAACATCTCGTCAACCGAATGTGCTCGAGTAAACAAGTTCATTTCGGGAGGACGTGAGAGAACGAGAAACAAACTCTCTTCATGCCACTATTTATAGGCCGGACAAATCAAACCCATGCGCCAAGTAGATGGCTCTCCGAATCCCGTGCAATGAATTTGCATTAAATGAACCTGACGCTTCGAATTCAGCCAAGTAAAAAATGATTATTTAAAGTACTCGAAGAACGTAACAGTCGCACCAAAAGACGTGTCAAACGGAGCGGATGCGTCGGCCAGACCGCGCATCACACAGATGCGCCCCTCAGCACCAAGCGCTTCACAAGCATGCGCCCCCATGCGGCCCCATGCGCCTAGTGGGACGCCGATCGATGCGCCCACTCCAACAGTCCATCACCTGTCAAAGAACATTAAATGCTGAAGTCTGACAGAGTTGGCAGCACGTTCCCCGAAGACTGCAGTTGACAGCTTTTTCAGAAAATGAAGCGTCGCCTACGTCAGCATCATCATTACTTCTCTTCGGCGGTTACAAGCCACGTGGCCGCCCAACCACTCGCATGCGCCTCCGCGGCCATGCACCCAAAGCTCTGCATGTGCCTCAAAAGCCATGCGTCTCAGACTTTCTCTCTGATCACTAAAGACAGAAGTAAAGTCACTACTGAAGCTTCGCATGCGCCTCAAAAGCTATGCGCCCCAAATGTTTCGCGACTCCTAAAGGTTACGAGCAAAAGTCTCCTCATGCGCCCAATCCCAGGCGCATCTTACCAGATCATTCTTCACCAAATCCGAGATCTCTGAGCCATGGGCCGATGACACGTGTCCTTTGACACGATTCACCCAAGATCTCAGCAACAGAAAGATCCTTTCCCTGCTACGTACCGGCCCACAACAGCAGAATAAAGAATTCAATCCCTCAATCACGGTGCATCGTCCATGCGCCTCCATCAGCAATCACCACGTGGCGTCCCCACGACCAGGCGCATCCTACATATGCGCGCATGAGCAGCCAGCCTGCAGACTATAAATAGGAGGATCATTTCCTTCTACAAAAATAGAGACACACACAGAGACGAACATACATATACCGACAGAGACGTCGCACAACCAGAGAGGCAGATACAGACACTCAACGTCTTCCTTCTCTCAGCAAGCTCCAACACCCAAAGCAACTCAGACCTTCAGAGAACTGATAACCGTCGTCAGATCGTAAACGGAGTCAACGTATTACCACTCGCTCCATCGGTACTAGGGACCCAGATTAAACAAAAGTGTACTCCTAGGACTACGTCTAAGTCCTATATTGTAACACTGTTCAGTTTGTATTAAAATTTGCAATCAAAAGATTTTAATGGCAAACAAGCTGGCGACTCTGCTGGGGACCTCTTTCTCCTCCACCGAGAAAGCTGTGTCGCAATCCGACGATGTGAAGGTGGGCTCCTCCCATAAGACGCTGGTCGTACGCCTCAATCAACAGGCGTATGAGGAGTTCATCTCTGAAGGCAGTGCGAGTCCTTCGAAGCGGCTGCCAAAGCCGAAGAAGACCCAACCTTCCCTTCCTGCTGACGTCTGGGTGCGCAAGGTCGATGCCTCTGGCACCACCACCGAAGGGGATGCGCTGATCCAGTCTTCCCTTCCTGCTGACGTCCTCAGCAACCAAGATGCGTCCACCGGTGCAGCGCATCTCTCGAGAAAACGTACGGCTGACCACATTCTCTAGCCATTTCCCTCTCAGGCGAGGAAGATGCGTCGACGGAGCAGGGGCGCAGCCAATGCCCCGTGCATCACCTCCGATGTGCCACAGAAGGTCTCTGTCTTTGACAGACTCACTCGCTGTAGTGGCGAGGAGAATTTGGATTCTGAGTACTACGCGCCCCAACGGCCTGGTACAAAAAAGTCCAAGGCAGCACGGGCCATGCGTCCCAAACGTGCTATGCCAGCAGTAAGCCAGAAGCATGCGCTCACAATCATGCGCGCTGCTGATGGTAAGCTGTATAAGGTCGACTCAGGTGCTTCTGCGCCAGAAACGAGCCGACCTTCAAAGTTCTTATCTCACTTGGGCACATCTGTTGCGTTTGCAACCGAGTCGAGTAAGGCAAATCCAGTGGTCTTGAACCCCCGTGCCCCCTCGGGTTGTGCGTCTGAGGTTCGTTCAAGTCACTTTAAAGGTTGTTCCCCCACTACTGATCTGAGCACCTGTTTGGTGTTGGACCAGGGGGCGCAGCATTCACCTAGCTATCCCGGTGCTTGGCCTTGCCATGCGCCTGAAGGGGGTGCGAAGGTAGCACTCTCTTCCAACGATCTGCGTAATGTGATCACTCACAAACGCCGATATGGGGAGTCGACTGTCAAGCACGATGCGCCTTTCACATGACACACTTGTGCTGTGGTCACCATCAACTGCTGTTGCAAGTCAGCAGTCCCACCAAGACAGTCGGTGTTCCCGCGGCTGCAGTCATCGACACCCCTCCGACGTCGTCTCGAAAAGAAAGTGTCAATAATAGAGGAGCCAGAACTAGAGGTTGCTTCATGCAATGTAATCTCTAACTCCTCGTCAGTCCGAAAGACGACTGACATTTCCTCGTCCAAGAGCCAGCCGAGGAAATCCAAAACAACCATCTCGTCCTCCGGAGTGTTCGAAGGCAGTCGAAGGAGGAAGAAGCTCTTGGAGGAAGCTAGGGGTGGTCAAGCCCTTGTTGATCCTCCTTCCGAAGACGAGGGTGTCCTCCAAAGCACAGCTGGGGTGGATCTTCATCCTCAGGGCGAAGTCAGCCTCCCTGACATAGCTGGGGGTCGTCTAGCCCCTGTGGACCTGCATCTCGAAGATGAAGAAGTCCTTCAGGACACAACTGGGGGAAGTCAGGCCCTTATGGATACTTCTCCCGAAGGCGAAGGCGTCCTCCAAAACTTAGCTGGGGGTAGCCTAGCCCATGCGGATCCGAGTCTCGAAGACGAAGAAGTTCTCAGGAACATAGCTGGGGGTAGCCAAGACGAAGCTCCGGGAACAACAACTCCTCTACATGAGAGTGAGGCCGAAAGCGAAGCCTGAACCGAACCATTCCTCCTCTACGTCCGTGACATGGATCATTCCCTCGGTGCTTTGCTGGCTCAGAACAGCGATACAGGCTACGAGCAAGCTATCTACTACCTCAGTAGAACACTAATCGGGGCCGAACACCGGTACAACCCCGTTGAAAAGGAGTGCTTGGCGTTGGTAATTGCCATCCAGAAGACTCGCCATTATGTCTCAGGCCAGACGATTCATGTTATCTCCCGAGTCAATCCACTCAGAGTTCTCATGATGAAGCCAGGGTCATTAAACTCCCGGCTAGCTACGTGGGCGATCCTGCTAACACCATACAACATGGTGTTCGTTCCACAAAAAGCCGTCAAGGGTCAGGCTCTGGCCATTTTTTTAGCTGCACACCATCTCGGAATCCTCCAGACTCTATGAAGACATCCCGGATGAGGTCCAAGAATCTAACGTCACCGAAGAAAGCTCCTTCTGGCGGATATTTTTCGATGGCGCTTCAAGAACAGGCCCCAAAGGCCAAATTATCGCAGAAGTGGGGGTAGTCTTGGTCTCTCCCGATCAGCTGGTCATCCAGCACGCTTACTCCCTTTCGAAGTCGTGCTCCAACAATGTTGCCGAGTATAATACACTCATCATGGGACTCCAGCTGGCACAACAGCTGGGGGTGGATTATCTGGAAGCCTACGGCGACTCAAAACTCGTCGTAAACCAGATCAGAGGGCTATACGAGGTTCGTCATGAAGACCTGATCCCTTACCATGGAGTTGCATTGAACATCATTTCAAACTTTGCCGAGTTCTTCATCGAACATGTACCTCATTTACAAAATCTGGAGGCTGACGCTCTGGCTGGCCTCGCAGCCTCGTTAGCAGCACCCCTCGGGACTCAACACTATGTCACGGTTGTTGGTCGAGACTTGGTCTGTCCTAAAAATAACCTGTGCTCACAAGTGACCCATGCTATGTCAATAAATGCTGGTGTTAATGTCCGAGACTGGAGATTCCCGTTCATCGACTTCGCTGTCTACGAAATTCTCCCAGAAGACCCGAAAGAAGCCGTCTCAGTCAGGAGGCACTCCCTTCGATTCTACTTCGATACAGCTACTAAAATGCTGTACCGACGCTCCTACAATGGAATTCTCCTGCGATGTCTGTCAAACGAAGAAGCAGCCGAAGCCCTTCGAGAAGCTCACGATGGGACCTGCGGAGCCCATCAACCTGGCCCTAAGTTGTAGGATCGACTGCGACGCATGGGCTACTACTGGCCAACTATGGCCGATGATGCTGTTTACTATGCTAAGAAGTGCCATGCGTGCCAGCTTCACGCAGACTTCATCCATACGCCGTCAGAACCACTACATCCTACAGTCGCCTCTTGGCCTTTCGAAGCTTGGGGCATGGACATTGTAGGACCGATCACCCCTCCTTCATCGAGAGGACACCGCTTCATCCTAGCCATCACCGACTACTTCTCCAAATGGACAGAAGCAGTCCCACTGGCGGAAGTGAAGAGCTCTAGGGTGATCAGCTTCATCAAGCACCATGTCATCTACCGTTTCGGGGTACCTCGGAGGATTATCTACGATAACGGTCCTCAGTTCATCAGCCATGTTTTCAGCAGATTCTGTGACAAGAATCGCATACAAAACGTGGCCTCAACTGCCTACAATCCGACAGCAAACGGATTGGCCGAGGCATTCAACAAGACCATCATCAGGCTACTCAAAAAGGTCGTGTCATCCAACAAACGCGACTGGGACGAAAAGCTCGGCGAATGCCTTTGGGCCTACCGCACAACGGTACGGACCCCGACGGATAACACACCATTCTTCCTGGTCTACGAAAGCGAAGCGGTACTACCTCTCGAGATCCAGATACCCTCACTCCGTATAGCAATCGCAAACCAACTCACAGAGGAGGACAATCAACGTCGTCGTCTGCGGGAACTGGAGGCACTTGACGAAAAGCGTCTCCTAGCTCAACAACGCATTGAACTCTACCAAGCCTGTATATCATCAACTTTCAACAAGAAGGTCAAGCAAAGGACTTTCCAAGAAGGCGACCTGGTTCTGGCAGTCAGGAGGCCGATGGTGTTGACTCACAAGACACCAAGAAAGTTCGAGCCCAAGTGGGAAGGACCTTTCATCATAGAGACGGTATACTCAAACGGTGCTTACCGCCTCGCTAAACCCAATGGGAACTTGTTCATGATGCCCATCAACGGCAAGTTCCTAAAGAAGTACTACTCTTGACATCTTTCAGACGTGTACTTCCACAAAATCAGACGCTTCCGGAACCCAGCTGTTCTGGGGCATCCTCCAGTAGAAGGACAACCACGTCGACATCACCTCTGAGTTGTCCCCCTACGCCCTACAAAGCGGAATCTTACACTCCATAAGACTACGCTACCCATCATGTTTACCACGTCCACACTACCTCTGAGTAAACATCCCGTACAGACAATCCCTGCGTTGCCGTACATTGATTGCAGAATTTCCACGTCCACATTACCTCTGAGTAGTTCCGCATATCCTCCAGAGTCATTCCTACCACGTCCATAACACCTCTGAGTAGGAAGATTCCATCATTTGAATCCCACATTTGCCACGTCCACATCACCTCTGAGCAAACATGTTGGTTCTCTCTCAAACTTATTATCTGTACCTAAAAACCAAGGTACGCAAAAGATAATAGGTCCACACAAATCATCAAGTTCATGACAACAAAAGTGAACACATCACACAGATTTTGTATTTCTTTATTCTAAAGAGTAAAGGATTACACCCCCCCAGCAAGAGTTGCAACAATACAAAAAGAAGAGACTACAATCCCTAAACATCCCCAGGGTTGGCTGAAATCTCTTCAATCCGACGCCTCAAGTCTGTCGCTCGAGTCTCCACAGTCGCCAGGACCCGACGTTCAGCTTCTTGAGCATCGTCTCTATGGCATCTGGAGAAGTGTCATCCTCATGCTTCTCATCCAGCTGCTGCCACTGCTGAGCCAGAGTAAGAGCCCGGTGGGTGAAAGCTGCTTCCTCCTTCTTGAATGCTACATGTTCAGCCTGGGCACGCTCAGCATCCAATAGGAGTCGGGCCCGCTGGTCCTCAAGATGGCGAATCTGGGTATCAACCTCTGCGATACTAGCGTCCAACGCAGTTCGTAACTCTACCTTCTCCTGCGTAGACTAAAACAACCGCTCCACTGCAGCTTCAGTCTCAGCCACTTCGCGCTCCCAGACACCTACGGTGGCCTGATAAGAGGATTCAATTTCAGCAATCAGCTTCTCCTTTTCCGCGTCTATCAGGGCGGAAAGATCATTCCGCTGGATACGCTGAAACTCGGAAAGCAGTTGATCCAGCTCAGTCACCGAGGCCTCCAGAATCTCGGCCATATGATCATGGCCCTGGTAGAGACGTATCAGATTGATGTGTGGAAGCGCCATAGATTTTGCCATCGCAAAACTCCTATTGGTGTTCATCATTGTCGACATACCCTTTTGCAGCATCTTGTACACTGCCTCAACGATAAATTTTATATACTCATCCGCATTTGCCAACACTTGTGGTGTCATGGCAGGTGTTGGAGGAGTTACCCTGGATGGCGGACCTGAAGAAGACCCGCCTATCTCATTCTGTGAGGTTTGAACATCAACCTCAGCAGACTCTCCCGCACCAGGAGCTTGAATTCTGCCACCAGTGCCAGATGCCAAGATTGCAGAAGGAGTTGGGTGGAGTGTCGATATCGTCCCCCAAGTCGAAGAAGCAACAGAAGGCTCTTGCATCAGCAAGCCCTTGCCCTTTCCTGGCTCAAAGGGACTATCAGCATCCGGAGCTGCCTCCTCCACCACCGAGGCGCGATCTATAACCAGCGCAGAGCCTTCCTCTGGCAAGCTAACCAGATCAGCTCCCGTTTCCTGGCGGAGCGCGTCTTCTAGGGACAGACTCGGCAGACGAGTCTCCCCCTCATCATTGAATCCCCCCACGGGGACCAAATCTGTCGCCACCTCCCGGCCGGCAGCCACCTCAGCTTCCATTGCTGAGCCTGGGGTAGGGCTCGGCAATGCTACAGCCGACCTCCCCCACATCATGACAAGGAGGGGAATCAACCCTCTCCTCTGTTACAATCAAGTCTGTTGCCCCCGCAACAGACTCACGCATCTCTGGAGTAACGTCTTCCGAAGACGACGAACTCCACCCCACTTCATCATCAGGAAGCCCCGTGTCCACAGGACCCTCAACGTCCAAGGCCCCCACGGCGGCTTACACTATCCCGGAAGCTGCTACATCCTCAGCCTCCCTCCTAACATAATCTGGAGATGCCGAAGTCTCCACAACAACGACGTCATCTGAATTCTCCTCCATGGGAGATATCATAATCGGCAGAATGCGCTCTTCAGATGAGCCCACCATCGCCTTTGGCCTGCTGCTACCAGACTTGGGAGTACGGGGTCTCTTTTTGAGCGGCTCCTACAAAGGAAAGCATAAGTCACACGAAACGTGGATCCTAAATTGGGTTATATGGGACACCCTTACCTCCGCGGGTGTCGCGTCCGACAACACAGTCGGTGACGATGCCTTCTTCTGCCTCTTTGACGCAGAAGTGCCAGCCTCGGTATCCGCACGTCGTTTCGGTTGATCAACCGAGGGTTCGGCCTGACCCCCTGGGGATGCGGCAGGGGCACCTCGATGACCCACCTCTGGTGGACGGTACGATCGAACCCTCGCCGATGTGTTCCCGGTCACCGCTAACGGGGTGCCTACGACAAGACTTGTCTCCCTATCATATCCGGGAGGCATGGCAGCCATAACACAGTAAAATTTGGCGGCTGAGAAAAGAATCGGCGATCGTGAATTCTGGACGGGCAGCGTAAAGCGAGCTCCGGTACATCCGGCATTATAGTAATGCCAAGCTCGTGCACCATCCAGCAAGCTTCCAGCATACCCAGGGTGATACTAGGATTATCCAACCTTAACTGAGCATAGCCGAATTGTCGTAAAAAAATGGCTCGGTAAATATGGTTCCAAGTAGCACTAGTTCCTGTTCCGGTACACCAGATGGGACGGTCGGATACTTTACAACCAGCGGAATCCCCATGGAGGCAGAGTGGTGGCATCTTCACCCGAATCCATCAAGTCTTCACCGGCCTCAAAACCCGAAAAGACAGGTCCTACTTTGGTGATCTCCCACCCCTGAAGGCGGGATAAAACCTTCCTGCAAACAGGAACGCCAGAATACAACCAGCTCCTCTGGTGGAAACGGCGAAGGAATGCATCTCCGGCCCTATGGTCTTCTTCCGAACCCGGACTCATTACATTTGGATGGTGTAAAATTAACCACCCCATCAGATAGTGAAATGGCAGTTCGGCACGCGGGAAGTTGTCATTCCTACCGCGATCGTGAACCACGTTTCCTGCAAACTCCCGTAAACCTCGCAGCAGGTTACACACCATCGCGGGGAGTAGAGCCAGGCGCCAGCCGAAAACTAACTTCACTGCTGGCAGGATTAAGTTCCGAGTCACCCTCTCTACGGAGCCTGACCCGCCCGAGAAGACGTAATCCCGAAGCCAAACCATCAGATATACAGCTAACACTGCTTTCGACAACATCTGATGAGTAACGTGCCAGAAACAGCTATAGGAGCGTTCATCCGACTCCCGATCCTCATTTTCCCGGAGATTCTTTTCACCTAACCTGCTCATTTCGGAAAGCACTTCGCTACGGAAAAGCGCTGGCGGAGTGGTAAATTGAGAGGGATCCTCCTTGTCTTGCTTGAAGACGTAATACCTCCAGGCAGTCACATGAGGTTGCGACCCGCGCTTATCCCTCTTCTGCATATAGTAATGATGACTCGCCACTTCCTTGAAGACGGCCATCATCTCTTCAGCTTTGTCCTCCAGGACTTGGAAGTCCTCGTTGGTCGGGAAATATTCCTCATAAGGTTCTGACCCCCAAGGGAGTCTTGACACTTCGTACATTTCATGAAGTGCAAGTCCCAGCTCCCCCACCGGGGTAAAGAAAGTCCCGGTCTGGGTGTTAAACATCTCCAGGAGTGCGAGGAATATATGTCGGTTGATGTCAACACCTGCCTGAGTAGCACGGATCGTGGCAGTCAGCCCCATCTCTTGGAGTTCGGTTTGAAACCGTGACAGCATCCAGAGTGTCAGCTTGTCCATTTGGCAACGTAATGACACCAACCTTCTACCCGAAATTCACCTTTCGGGTAAGATCGCTCCATCAACAGCATGCGATTGGCAAAAGTCGAAGTACCGAAAGCAAATGTATTGAGGGGAACATCACTGTAAATGCTCCCAGGACGTAGAGTCCGCCAGGTGAAAGATGGCCCAGACCGTACGGCAGCCAAAGTATCCTTTTGATCGGAGGTAGAGTCGATCTTGAGGATACCTGCTACCGCTCCTCCCTGGGATGGGGTTAATTCCCAAGACATCCTCCTCTTGCAAGCAAGATGACAGAAGGCCGTCAAAGGCCATTGACGTTCAAGCTGCTTAACGGTCATATGCACTCCTCTTGCTGTAAAAAACCAATCTTCCTTGACCTTCAATACCTTTGCCTCAATAGAAGTAAGGCGGTCTCCAAACAGAAACTCGGATTTCAGGAAGGTCACGTTATCAGAAGTGGCAGATTTCAAAATGCCACGCTCCATCATCCGTTTGAGGAACCCATGCGGTTGCTCCCGGATTTGAATCATTCTCTCGGGAGGCTGATCTAGCATGACAGCAGATCGAGCATGATTTATCACCTCCTCACCGTAATCTACTCCCATCTGGCAGAGGACAGCATCCAGAAGCACTTTATTCAGGAGTGGGACAGTCATCGACACTGGTGTTCAACAAAGAAGGCAAAGATTCAGCGAATAAAAGAATCTAAGCCTCGTTCTCATCAAGAGCGCATCAGGCTCATGCACATCTAAAAAAAGCTTCGGCGCATCATGCGTATCAGTAGTAAAGCTTCGGCGCATCATCTGGGCTTCGGCGCATCCTCAGGGCTTAAACCCATGCGCGTCAGCAGTGGAGCTTCGGCGCATCTTCAGGACTTAAACCCATGCGCGTCAGCAATGGAGCCTCGGCGCATCATCAGGACAAGGTCCATGCGTGTCGGCGTATGTATGATACAGGAACGGGATCATGAAACTCACCAACTACCGATGGCCGAACTTCAACAGGTGGACGGGGAACATCAGCCGCAGCAGCCTCTACGAATTCTTTCCCTTTGCCTTTTCCATTGCCAGCACCACCACGAGGAGTCTTGGGAGCCATTTCTTGAAAGGAGAAAGTTAGGGTTTTGAATAAGAACTCTAAAAGACAGAAGCAAAGAGAGGAATCAGGCTAGAACTTTCTCTCTCTTCTCCTCACGTCTATTTATAGGCTTAGTCGCACACGTGAACAGATGAAGTGTGACCTCAGCCGTCGCTTCAGGTTCTGTGAAGAGATAACTGCAGATAAAACCAAAAAGATCATCATTAATCTTCTTGGTTATCGAGGCGTTATCATTTGCATTTACTGAGAAGAGCATGCGCCCCGTCACTGATGCGCGGAGTATCCATGTGCCCGAACAGACATGCGCTCCAACCACCATGCTTCTTATTCAAAGTATTCCAAAACTTGACAAAAAAGTTTTGAAAACTTTGAAGGGGGTCTTGTAGAAGCATAGAATTTTACGATTAGAAATCCTATGCGCCAAACACTACATGTGCCAGGGAGTTCAGACAAATTAATTTGACACGGCAAAACAAGAATATAGACATTAAAAAAAGATTTTTATTTCATATAAAAGTCTATTACATGTCTTAAAAAAGGGGCTGTACAAAGAAGAACTTCTACAAAAAGAAAAGATCCTAAGTCTACAGCCAGGTGCAGCATCATCATGCGCTCTCGAACAGGCGCATCTCACCATGCGCTCTCAAGCACATCCCACCATGCGCTCCCCAGCCGGGCGCATCCCTTCAGCAGCTCAGTTATGTGCATCCTCAGTTATATGCATCCCTTCAGCAGCTCAGTTATGTGCCACCCTTCCAGCCTGGCTCACCGCCGTCTAAATGCTTCGACTAATGAAGCATTTATTGAGCAGAACGAGGGTGGCAATCAACCCTCTAGCTGGAGGAAGAGCTCCCCAAATCGAGGGAAGAGAAGAGCACCGCAAGCCGACCTGTGGCCAGGGGAGGCTTCGAAAGAGCCTCCAAAGGCGAAGGAAGACCGTAATCCAAAACCGCGGCTAAAGGAGCAGCTTTCAACACAACCAGAATGGGCAACACCCATTTTGAAGGAAGAAGAAAGAGCCCCCAAAGCCGCAGCACCGCAATTCCGATCTGCGGCTCTTCCCACATGACGGAGACGAAGCTTGTGCATCTCGATCTTTGGATGCAACAGGCACCTTCCGCCTGCCTCAGAAGCCCTCGACTCCGACTTTTGGATGTAACAGTCACCTTCAAGTGCATCAATAAAGATATTGCGTCGCATCTTCACCCTCGGGAACATCTCGTCAACAGAATGTGCTCGAGTAAACAAGTTCATTTCGGGAGGACGTGAGAGAACGAGAAACAAACTCCCTCCATGCCACTATTTATAGGCCGGACAAATCAAACCCATGCGCCAAGTGGATGGCTCTCCGAATCCCGTACAATGAATTTGCATTAAATGAACCTGACGCTTCGAATTCAGCCAAGTCAAAAATGGCTATTTAAAGTACTCGAAGAATGTAACAGTCGCACCAAAAGATGTGTCAAACGGAGCGGATGCGCCGGCCATACCGCACATCACACAGACGCGCTCCTCAGCACCAAGCGCTTCACAAGCATGCGCCCCCATACAGCCCCATGCGCCTAGTGGGACGCCGATCGATGCGCCCACTCCAACAGTCCATCACCTGTCAAAGAACATTAAATGCTGAAGTCTGACAGAGTTGGCAGCACGTTCCCCGAAGACTGCAGTTGACAGCTTTTTCAGAAAACGAAGCGTCGCCCACGTCAGCATCATCATTACTTTCCTCCGGCGGTTACAAGCCACGTGGTCGCCCAACCACTCGCATGCGCCTCCGCGGCCATGCGCCCAAAGCTCTGCATGTGCCTCAAAAGCCATGCGTCTCAGACTTTCTCTCTGATCCCTAAAGACAGAAGTAAAGTCACTACTGAAGCTTCCCATGCGCCTCAAAGCCATGCGCCCCAAATGGTTCGCGACTCCTAAAGGTTACGAGCCAAAGTCTCCTCATGCGTCCAATCCCAGGCGCATCCTACCAGATCATTCCCCACCAAATCCGAGATCTCCGAGCCATGGGCCGATGACACGTGTCCTTTGACTCGATTCACCCAAGATCTCAACAACAGAAAGATCCTCCCCCTGCTACGTGCCGGCCCACAACAGCAGTATGAAAATTCAACCCCTCAATCAGGGCACATCGTCCATGCGCCTCCATCAGCAATCACCATGTGGCGTTCCCACGACCAGGCGTATCCTACATATACGCGCATGAGCAGCCAGCCTGCAGACTATAAATAGGAGGATAATTTCCTTCTGCAAAAACAGAGACGAACATACATATACCGACAGAGAAGTCGCACAACCAGAGAGGCAGATACAGACACTCAACGTCTTCCTCCTCTCAGCAAGCTCCAGCACCCAAAGCAACTCAGACCTTCAGAGAACCGATAACCGTCGTCAGATCGTCAACGGAGTCAACGTATTACCACTCGCTCCATCGGCACTAGGGACCCAGATTAAACAAAAGTGTACTCCTAGGACTACGTCTATGTCCTATATTGTAACACTATTCTGTTTGTATTAAGATTTGCAATCAAAGATTTTAATGGCAAACACCCACAGCTGATTTAACTCATCAATCAATGGATGTAAATACAGATCGATGTTCCTTTTCGGATTGTTCGGACCTGGGATAATAATGGTGAGGAACATATACGGAGTCTTCATGCACATCTAAGGCGATAGATTGTATGGAGTGACGATCATCGGACAACACAAATACTGGGATCCCGAAAGTCCGAATGGGGTAAAACCGTCGGAGTAGAGACCCAATCTAATATTACGCGGATCGAAAGCAAAATCTGGATACTCTCGATCAAAGTGCTTCCATGCTTCTCCATCAGATGGGTGATCCAACACTCCTTCGGTCTGTTCCCGCTTATGCCAACTCATATTTTCTGCAGTTTCCTTCACCATAAACAACCGCTGCAACCGCGGCGTCAACGGCAAGTAGTGCATCGAATCGGTAGTCTTTCTGGCACCGACAGACTTTCCTCTACAACTGCCCTTGTAGCAACCGGTACCACAAAATCTGCAGGCGTGTTCATCATTGTCGTTTTTGTAGTACAACATGCACCCGTTGCGACATGCATCAATTTTTTCGTATCCCATTCAGAGCGATCTCACCATCCTCTTAGACCGGTAGAAGTCTTTAGCCAACTTAGCACCCTCAGGCAATATTTCTATAAGCAACTCCATAAGACGGTTGTAGCAATCATGCGACAAGTTAAAATCGGACTTGATACTCAACAATCTTGTAACCACATCCAACGGTGAATGATCCTCACAACCAGGATATAATAGAGTCCTTGCATTCTCCAGCAACTCCATGAACTGTGTAGCATCGGCGTTCGGTGCCTCCTTAGGTGCATCATGATCGTCCGGATCGAAATTAGGCCCTGCCATGTCAAAAACCATGTTCACCAATCCATCATCGTAAGCAGCGTTGTTGTGGACATCCACATAAGGCTCATACTCCGATGCTAAAGACACAAGTTCTTCGTGCACGCTCTACTGATAGTAATTCGGGGTGAAACCCTTCGAGTATAAATGATACGTGACTTCCACTTCTGGATGATATTTCAAGTTGTGACATCTCACACACGGACACTTAATTTTGGTATCGTCCATGTACTGAGCGAAAGCCTTGGCAAACTGCAGGAACTGCTGTACACCCTCTATAAATTCATCCCGCACATCGCACATGTCATCAGGATGACGGTTGTACATCCACGAACGATTCCGTAAGTAGTAATGCATATCCATATCCAATTGAGAATAATTCCGTAAGATAGATACATGCACATTGCAGTCAGTGAATGAATGTTAAGGCAGTTTAAATATGGGTGTGCAATTTAGATAGAGGTCAATAGAGAGTGACAGTTTAGAGAAAACTGAGATTATTGGTAACATTTCACTCATTGACACTTCTTCACTATTACTCACAAATGAATTGGCCGTCTCAGTGGTGATCATTGGTGAGCACTATTGAGTATCATTTGGTGGGCACTAGTGAGTATCAAGTTCTGGTACGAGTTCGTCCAGCGATCGCTCCAGCATTTCTGGTAAGATTTATGGATGCCAGGCTAGCCATGGGAATACACTTATTTCATATTATCTGCTTATGTTATCATTTTCAAGCCAATGAACTGAAGAGAGAAGATCTTAAAGATTCAAAGGTAATTTCTTTACTATTTTTCCAGTTATAGTTGTAAGCAAAGTGAGTGGTGCATAACAGCTTCAAGTTTAGCTTGAAAATTTAATATTGTTTTGAC
The DNA here is from genome assembly GCA_029216955.1 of Iris pallida. NCBI lineage: Eukaryota > Viridiplantae > Streptophyta > Magnoliopsida > Asparagales > Iridaceae > Iris > Iris pallida. Next base: position 23,882 of record JANAVB010008564.1, on the reverse strand, counting down.
AATCGTTCAGCAAGTTGAGCTTGGGTTACGTAAGTTTATCATTTGGCACATGAAGGAACAAGCTTCATGCAAAGTCAACAAAATACTTTACAAAAAGAAGATTATTAATTTCTATTTGAAGCTAATCATGGCCAATCATGTAGCTTGAGCAACTCTTGCCAACAAATAAATTAGTTTATATGGGTTTTATATCAGGCCAAGTATTCTTGGGCATATTGCTGGAATTGTGTTTCTTTTGCGTAAGTTGTAGCGGTACCATAGAAGTTGATTATAGTGTTGGTATATCTGACATGTGCAGTGGCTATTAGTGAGATATGCATATTTCAATTTGGAACATATTAAAACGGCTATTAAGATCGCTAAGCAAGAGGGGGTTTCTGTCTCCATGGATTTAGGTAGGACATGAGGTTATGTTGACTGCATCTTTTTGTTCTTTCTTCTTTTTCCAATCTTTGATAAGGGTTTGCTCTGTTGCCTGTGCACAGATGGTTCGAAACTACAGGTCAGAGCTCTTGGATACTGGTAATATTTCGCCAATGAGGATGAGGCTAGAGAGCTTATAAGGTGATTGACCACTTTTGCTGTGTAGATTATACATGTTTCTTTTTAAGTAATCTGTTAGAAGAATGATTATGAAGTGGCAACAATCGTACACCTTATGATTTGATCGTTCTTAGATGTTTAATGTGCTGTGTTACTGTTAGCCATGCACTCATGCTCTGATGCCTAAAGCAAACATTGGCGAACAAGTAACAAATAATATCTGTTCTTCACAATTTCATCACTGTTAATGTTCTGGCGCTAAAAGTTGGAACCTGGGCTGTATCAGTCTATGTACACAAACATACATTAGTAGGCATGAGCTACATGGCTTTCTTTGTTGACTATCCAACTTTGTCATATATCGATTTGTACATTAGTGGGCCATCCCCCTATCCCCGGCCCCCCTCCGCCCCTCCCTACCCGGCCCCTCCGCTGTCCTGCTATCTGCACGCCACCGCGTTGCCACCCACCACCAGGAGCGACCGTCGTGCACGGGCCAGCGATGGCAGCGTAGCAGAGTGTGTGGGCACAGCAGAGTACAAAAAGAAAAAAAAGCTAGGGTTAGGGTTTTCCTTCAGAGGAGGGGGACGGTAGAAGAGGGGACGGCTCTCGACGACGGAAGAGGGGCGGAGGAGCGGGCAGGCGGCAGAGGGGCAGAGGCTCTCGACGACGGAAGAGGCGGCGGAGGAGAACTCCTTCGAAATGAAATTTGAGAGAGGAGAGAGAGATGGGTCGGGAATAGGGGGAATGAAAGTTCTGAATCGTTATAGTAAAAACTTAGCGACGCCGGTTAAGACGTCGCTAAGCGTCGCTAACTTTAGTGATAATAACAACGCCTTAGTCAATACGTCGGTAAGCGTCGCTAATATTAGTGATATTAACGACGTTCATCGACATATCCGTGACGTACGTTTTTTAATAAAAAACGTAGTCGCCATACGTCACCGAACGTCGCTGATAGTGACGTCTTGCGACGTCTGCTGTTACGTCGCTAATTTATTAAAATTTTGCGACGTTTTTGTCCAGCGTCGCTAGTTACATCGCTAAATTGACTTATTCTAGTAGTGACGTCAATTCAACGATTATAAAATTCTATTTCTTAACTTCAAATTTCTAAGTAGATTTTAAAATTATGGATAATAGAAGAGGACATGAAGAATAAATTGAAAAAAAATAGGAGTTTGGGATTCAATTATAAGTAGAAGAAAGAAGGAAGCGAGAACTAAAATTAAAATTTTCAGGAACACTTATCGTTGGCCATCAATTTGCCCCTGGAATTGGAAGACAAGAAGTTCTTCTCTGAAATCGGAAGGGACAAACTTTCACTACTGTAAAAGTAATTGCCATTTTTTTCTTTTGCCAACTCTTTCATTAATATAATATAATATAATATATATTACTAACTCTTAAAATTATTTGGGGCCCCTTAGATCTTGGTGCCCCGGGCCCACGCCCCATTTGCCCCTCCCCGGGCCGCCCCTGAGTTTATAACATGTCACTAAACAATATTTCTTGGTAAAATGACAAAGTTTTTTTTAAAAAAAATAACCGGCGTAACATATGAAACTTTGTATCGGCTGTATTGCATGCTTTTTGGGTTTATTGTTTCTAATTTTTACATACACCCATACCCCCCACTCCTCCCTCCCTCCCCTCTCCCACCCACCCACCCACCCTCCCTCCCATCCCCGCACTTCGATTTCGTGACCATCGATACGCCTAGTCAGAGGGGTTATACCTCTCCTCACAAAAGCCAACTGAGTTCGGTAATGATAAAATCCATTGTTAACAAAAGTAAAAGTTAGGGATTCATGTTGAAAAAACTATTTTACATTTTCAAATTACATTATAGTTTGAATTATGTTAACATGCGCCCTATGGACATGCATGATAACATATAAAAACATTATTTTACATTAATATTTTTACCAACTATTGATAAATGCATATTTTATATTAATAAATGTTATAGTCAGGTTCAAAGATGGACGTAAAACTATGAGAGAGATTATTAAAAATTACAGATTGATTCTCTACGCCATTAGATATTGAAAATTACGGTTGAACCTGACTCCAACGTTACTCAAAAGAAAGCTGATTACAAACTAACTTACGCTTTCAAATAAGAAGATATAAAATTAAATATGTTCTTCTCTTTGCAATCACATTTGCTACAATGAGAAAAAACTATTTACAAGAAGATAAGACATAAAAAAAAATAGCTTGCTAGGGTAAAACCATCGTTGCTCAAAGAAATATTTTCCCTCTCTCGACGATCTGCTCCCAGGAATTAGTAAGTTCACCTGATGAACTTCTGGAATGCTCTTGTCACCTCTGTCATAAACTCGAACAATGAACTTCTTCGATGGGTGGCGGCCACTGTTTCTCTTTTATTCTTTTATCTCAATAGAGCAACAAAGAGACTATATATAGGAAAAGGTCAAAAAATTCTAACCCTAATCTACTCATTGCCCCTAGTCTAGAAAGATTACAATCAATTAAGTTTGAATTCCAATAAATTAGGATCAATCTAAATTGGCAGCCTTTCATAACTATCTAGGTCCCGCCATCTGTGCAGATCTTGTGCGAAATGCAAAGTGCACCATAAAAGCACCACTTTGCGTCCTTTGTCATTTGTCCGGGTCTGAATCAGCTCCTACATGAATTTTCCAAAAGAGTGACAAGAAATGTAAATATTCTCATTTGAGGATTTAAAGTTATCCCTGATCTAGAAAAATATTTCACCATGACAAACACATACGCCACACACACTGTGTACATACCTCAATACAAAGCATAGTTATATATTGAGATACTCCCATTGAGTTTTTTTCAACGTGTGATTAAACTTCCCGTGGTCAAGTAAAAAAACTCCAACAATAAATGTATATTTTAAATAAAAAGTACTTTTATTTAATATGTTAGTAAGAGTACCTATGTAAAATACACATTTATATGATTTATTATCATGTGTCCTTATGACACATGTTAACATAATCCATATTTTTGCAAAATATATCACTGCGTAACCTTCGGTTCGCGGAAAGGAAAGTAAATCAATTCCTTAGTGTTTTTTTTCTTTAAAAAATTACAATTTTCATCGATTTTATTTTTTGGTGTTTGAAAATGTCAAGGAAATTTGAAGAAAAAAAAGGAATACTTAAAGATGGAAAAGCGAATCCTTATTTGAATGGATGGAAACTTTTTTTCCTAATTTTTTTTTACTGTAAATCACTTTCCTTTTTTTTCAATTTCTTTAACATCCAGACATAGAAAAATAATGAGATTTCTTTCCTTCCTTGATTCCGCAAACCAAACGAGACCAAAGTGTCACCTCCAATTCAGTGTATTGTGAAGCACCTGCATATATATCGGCTATGCAAGGCTATGACTATGTCTATGAATAAAAGACCTCCATCCCATCATTTGTAGGCCCAAAATGTCGAGATCTAAAGGTTAATTGTAGTAAGTGACCAGGTTACCTATAATCCGTGTGCAGTACGTACATATATTTGCGAGGTATGGCCTTATTTAATACATTGGAGCTAGCAGTAGGTATATATATCAATAGGAAGGTAGCCAGCAGCCAGCTGTAAGTACTCAAATTTAAGTTCATGCATCATGCATGTACGTCTCCGAGCTCGCTAGATAGTTAGGACCACTTTCTTATCAACACTCTGCAACTCCAGATACGTACATAGATCATCAGGCAACAGCTATATGTGGAGAGAGAGAGAGAGAGAGAGAGAGAGGAGAGAGAGAGAGTGATGGTTACACATGCACGAAAGCAAGAGACATAAAGAGGGAGAAAAGGAAAAGAAAATTGAAAGTTAAAGATAAGAAGAGAGGGGAGAGGTGATGGAGGTGTTCTGGGCGTGGGGGTGGTACGTACTTGGTTCATATTTGTGAAGCCAAAAGCCTTTTCATTCACTTATGGCAGGAGCAGCAGCACTTGCCAGTCTTCTCTATTTGTCTAATTAGAGATAAACCATCCATATCTTTTTTTGAAATCCCACGCACAACACAATTGGGCGACTCGAACCTTGCCGGTCCCTCCGGATGTCCGCTCTAATACCACTAGGCTAGAGAGCTCGGACATAAACCATCCATATCAAAACAAAAAGTAGATGGAAATAAAAATAAAAATATAGAGTTTATCAATTATATCATTAACTAACAATATTCATTTACCATTTAAATTTTTTAAAATATTTTAAAATAATATAATTTCTATATGATATAATTATAAATTAAGATGAGTATGTAATTTTTCTTCCACTTTTGGGATGATTGATTTTTTTAGGTTACGAAGAAAAATCAATCACTCCACTTTTACTTCCATCCAAAAAAAAATTCGTACCAAACAAAAGAAATGTTTCCTTCCTCCCACTTTTCATCATCCTTTTCTTCCTCCACTTTTCACTCCTACCAAACACAAGTCTTTGGAGAAAGTAAATTCTTTTTTTTTAATAATACTATTCATTCCTCCAAATTATTTTTTTAAACTATTTCTTCTTACGTGACAACTGACGTGGCATATTAAATAGTTATTATGTCATCTAACATGACAGATGACATGACAAATTTTAATCAAAAAATTAAATATTTTTTTTAATATTAGTATAAATTTATTTGTTAGTACTAATTTTAATCTTTAATTTTAATATTTTTTATTACATATTATATTAATATCAAATTCTTTGACGAACAATGCTACATGGACCGTGGCTTTGTAACCGCGGTCTTTGCTCGCATGCTAAGTGTCGGACCGTTATTGGAGGGGGGTTTTCGAATTTTCGAGAGTGGACCTAAAATAGCAGGAGGCCGAATGAAAGGGGGACACGTCGGCGCAGGCAGCTGCGATCCTCCTCCACGGTCCATTTAGAGTTTTCCTTTTCTGAATAGCATTATTCGGGGAAAAAAAAAAAACACTCTACTTTCAACTACCTCTTCCTCTCGGTCAATCTCTTCCATCGAATCTTCAATCTAAGATATGCCTGTTAATCTATATAAGGATGGGCCTTCATTCTGGTTTTCAAACCTCAAAAAAGCTCATAGTAGTCCTAGGATTAAGCCATCGCAATATTAAGGATGGGCATTCATTCATATGGACACCAACTCAACATTATATATAAAAGTTGGATAGTCTTGTATATATAAAAGTTGTATACATTATGTCCTCCATATATATAAAGTGTTCCTCCCGACCTGATCCGCTACCACTATCCAACCGAGCTCTAATGTCTCGATACGTTCAAGCAAACTCCATCCTACATAGATCTGGTTGGGTGTCAATACAAGAGTATTGTTGAGTGTCTTCTCGTCCACTTAACCAAAACCAACACATTTATTTATTTAGTGCATGTAATATTTGTGGTCTTTCTAATCTGGCCTTAGGATCAGTTACATGCAGTAGTATGCTTATGTCAATAACTTAAACATGTCATGCTATAGTGTTTGCACTTACCCAATGCTTATCATCCTTTTCTACTGAATATAATAATGTTACCTTATAAGGGATAACATCACTATAACGATATCAGCTTCTAATACGTAAAAGAATGTGTAATATTACGTGTCCCAGCATAGGGAACTCATTAGCCATCATAAAAAGTATAATCATGCTAAGTGCTCAATATGTATCCGGTGTTAGGCCTACGAGCAAATATCGTTAACATACAACCCAATTACATGAAGTTCACTGGTACCATAAGCTGCATCTTGGATACAACCTAACTACATGAAGGTCAACGCGGGTATCCATACACTTAAAGTTTCCGAATCATCCATGATAGTACTTAGCACGTCTATTTATGTTCCTCCTACGCCGACATGATCTCGGTGCCCCAACGATTCGATCGAAAAACCAAAACCTTGTGCACAAGTTGTCCATGGCCATGCAACTACGTAATTACGTAAACAGATAGACCATACACAATTAATGCATGGTACAAAACTGAATTGATCAAAAAGCATTTCTATCCAACATATACAATAACACATCATTTCTACATTACCAAATACCTCGAGCTATCGCTCGAGTCAAACTTTACAGTCCTGTGATTTATCTACGCAGCTCCTAGTCCAGAGATACTGCATTAGGACCCAACGGTCCCAAAGCTTCCATGTTACCAATCTTATGAAGAACTGCGTAGTAATCATCCCGTCTAAAGCAATAAAACAACTTTCTATATAATATCTACCACTGTGCTACAGTTCATATGATAAGATATTAAAACAATACGAAAAATACATTTATATAGCAGCAACTCTAAACAGTTCATGTGAGGCAGCTCTACTTTACGCAAGTCTAACTCATCAGTTTAATAATTCTATGTTCTATAGCAACAAGTATACATAAATGAGTTATTACTCATAGTACACGAAAGATATGCAACATCTACTTAATAGGTGTGAAGGCAAGACAAAAAGGATCATTGAAACCACCAATCTGACGAAATATCGATCTGCCTCGACCGAGAAAAAATATGAAACAAATCATCTGATTTAGATCCAAATCCAAAACGATGGATCTAGCCAATGAACCAACTCAACACACCATGCAGAGCGAGCATTACATAATATACCATTCAGAAAAAAATTTACCTTCAAACCTTACAAGAACAAAATTCTCCCATCGCACTAACTGACCACTGAAAAACTCCAACACACTTTCTTATTCAAACTTCCACCCCAACTTCACGGCAGAAATACCATCCAAACATGCAAATTAAACCAAAGCGCTCACGGAACACCTTTCATTCTAATCAAAAAATGACCAAAACCTTTTGCATACAACAAACACATCCGAAACAATCTTTTCAGTCAAGCCAATGCCAACTCTTCTAATCCATAGCTGCATAACTCAAAATATGTATTCCATGAGCATATTCCTATAGTCCAATTAGAATATGCCATGTATAACTTCAAAAATCAATCAAGACATCCTTCATTCTTCCTCAAATTATGCAAGCCCCCTGCCTAGGCCAAAACCATTGAACAACTCATACTACCGAACTCGGATCAAACATATTCAAAACTCCGCCAGCAATATCTGCATCAACAACAACGCACCTTGCTTCCAAATTCACTGGGCAAACTAACACTCACAATACCAAGGAACCGACTAGGTACTAAGGCAAGCATACCCAAGCACTATACATCATCAATTCTGAACCAAAAGAACATAACCAAAATTAACTAGATCCAATTTCGGTCAAGCCATCGCATTGTAATTCATCCATCGATGTCAATTCATCTCACATTCTAAGTGTTCTATCTCAACCAGTCCAAATAATTCCAAGACATCAATTTGATTATCGACAAAACTCCAAATCGAAACACTTACTATGCAAACATCCATCATACTCTTCCACACATGATGTCAATTCTTGTTAATACCTTTAAATCCCAATCATGTATAAAGTTATCATCATTCAATTCCTGAATGTCGATCTAATTCCATAACTTAGCTTGGAACTGATCAAAACTTGCATGCATATCATCCATCAACTTTCGCTCAATTCACATGAAACCTTAAACCATCAAAATTCGATGGCATTAGCCAACAAACAATTCTTGAAATCAATTCATGATGACAAAACAATCGATATCCCAAGTATAATATCATGCACACATCAATGTTACCTCGAGAAAAATTCAAACTAAATCCAAGCCAAATCACATCAACAAATCATATAACAATCAATTTTCTTCCAAACTCAGGATTCGAATCATAATCCATTTTGCCATGCAACAAAATTTCATCGATCACCTCCACTAGAAGTATAATCAATAAGACAATCCGACAATAAGAAAGCGATCTAAATAATCTCAAATACTATCTCGCTCTTCCAATAGCAAACCATCAACCAACATCAAATCCAAGCCCAGCTCCCATTCTCACTACCCAGCTCTATTCTAACACATCTACCCAGCAACTATTCTTAAGGTCAATTATACCCATACACTCATTATAAGGACTTATCTGACCACTAGGCTATTTTTGTTATTTTTTTCTTCTATATATACAAAGCCTCATTTTGTAACATTTGACATTCTAAATAGAATAATGCTATTTGTCCATCCAAATTATTCCTCTAAGCCATATCTCCTTACATTGATGCTGATGTAGCATGTTGTTGTGGCAGCTGACATGGTAGAGTTTAAAATTAAAATTAAAATTAAATTAAAATTAATAGTAGCATTAATATTAACATTAAATTAATATTAAGATTAATATTAACATTAACATTAAAATTATTATTAACAGTAATACTAGCATTAACATTAATATTAATATTAATAAAAAATTGGGTTATTAATTTTTTGTGTTGAAATTTGCCATGTCAACTGTCATGTTACATAACACATAATATTATTTAACATGCCTAACACATAATATTATTCAACATGTCACGTCAGCTGCCACATGAGGAGGAATAGTTTGGAGGGATAATTTGGTGGTATGAGTAGGCATTACTCTTCTAGATAATCTCGCCCTTTTTTTTTTTCTTCTTTTTGTTTCTCCAGCACGTGCGAGGTCAGTTAAATCGTGTGTCTTTCCGCACCCGATTTTTAGCCGGTCGTCATGTCGCTTCGGACTCTTCGGACGGATCCTGTCCGCACTGGCTTTTTCATCATTGCCCGACATCATCCATTCTTTCCGAATCTCTGGTCTCTCTCATCGCACTTCGAAATGTTCTCCACACATGGTGGAAATCCCACTAGTCACCGACATGAATCAGCTTGAAATTTCTTCGTGAATCATGCATGAAACATTAATTGTGTTCCAAAATGCCAAATGTAATTTCAATTTAAGGGGAAAAATGTTATGGTGCGAACCTGATTTACACTAATCAAGAGGCCTACTCTCACAAAAATGATAAAAAAAAAAACTTAATCTTCGACATAAGCTTTCTGAATCATATCCACATTTGGTTCATTGTAATGTAAATATAATCGTTATCGTAATATAATCAAATGATAAAAAAAATTGGATAATGTTTTGCGTTTATGTAAATTAATCAAATGAATAAAAAAATTGGATAATGTTTTGCGTTCTAGATATCTCTTTCCTAGCGCAAAGTCCTTAAGGCATCCGACATATCTCAACAAAAGTAGACTAGTAGCCCTCATAAGTACTTCTTTTCCAAGCTATAAGTCTTCTCTTCAGTCTTCATCGTCAGTCTCTTCCCATTCTCAACTCCCCCACCCAACATCAGCAACACACTACTCAAAACATAATAGAAGAAGAAGAAGTACACAACATCCAAGTGCTGCTGCAATGACTGAACCAACGACAGTCGAATCCTTCTCCCAGCTCCATTCCTCCGGCCCTCGCCGCCGCCGCAGAGCAACGACCGCCCTCCTCCCGCCATCCGCCTCTTCGGCATCGACGTCCCCCGCGACGCCACCACCTCCCCCAAGTCCCCACGCCGCGCTCCACCTCCACCGAGCACGTCCGCAAGTTCGAGTGCCACTACTGCCTCCGCCACTTCCCCACCTCCCAGGCCCTCGGGGGCCACCAGAACGCGCACAAGCGGGAGCGGCAGCACGCCAAGCGGGCCCTCCTCCACTCCGCCATCGCCGCGCACCGCTTCGGCCACTACTACCACCCCTCCGCCGGGTGGTTCGCCGCGGGCGGCGGCCGCAGCAGCTCGCTCCCCCGCTTCGGGCACGGCTCGGTCGTCTGCACCACCGGCCCGTGGGCCGTCCGTCACGATCGCGCGGCGATGCCGGCGCCGGTGCCGCAGCCGCAGCTGCCTTTGTTTGCCGCTCCCTCGACGGCGATTCCGTCTTCTTATCTGTCCCCGACAGGTCGATTAGTTGTTTATAATGAACCACCTACGACTGTGAAGGAGAGTGTGAGTTTGGATTTGCATCTGTGATTTTTTTCCTCCTTATAAATGTTTGAGAAATACTGCTCAATCAATTCATTTGCATGCAATTTTATGAACTTCTTTCCTAATTGGTGGTAGGATGACAATTGTCAAGTTCTTGCTAATTCTGTGAAACATATACATATACATATGGTAATTTTATTAATCAAAAGAATGGTACAAAAGAGGAACTCAAATGTCCGTTGTCCGAACCTCTAGACTCAACACCAATGGTTTTTAGTTATCCCTTTAGATCAGCTCCACGAACTATGGAGCGGGATTGCCCCAATAGCTTCCTCCTTGCCCTCGGATGCATGTGCCGATGTATTCCTACAGCGTAACGCACGGAACATAATAAACGCAGCGTTACATATCATTTGGGTCTACTGTCACCAAAATTTATACACACACACATACACCTCTCCTCCGATTCGATTCCGAGGTCATCTGCCTATATAGTCAAGAAGGTTATACATCTCCTTACTGATCACAAGAACCATATGAGTTCGGTACCAAAACCTTTTATTGAAACTCCATATTTGAAAACTGCTCTAGGTCCAGACGAGTGTCATTGTGAGGCGGAGGATCCAGTAACATAAGTAGGATGGACTATTCTGAATTAGAGGAACTGGTGTAGGCTAATTCCTAAAACGCATGAAATTAAAATTAAAAAATCGTATGGAAAAAAATGGGGTGGATTTTGGGATGGCAGAGTCCACCCCGCGAGAAGACTGGATCCGCCCCTGCTCAATGTCTGCCAAATCCAAAGGCAGAGAGAGAGAGAGAGAGAGAGAGGAGAGAGAGAGAGAGAGGGGGGGGGGGGGGGGGGGGGGGGGGGGGACAACATTGGATTTTTTGGTATCCGATTCTCGGGGATGGGACCATATCCCCCGTCCCACTCCCGAGTAATGTTCGAATCTCGTCCCGTCTCCATCCTCGGTTGGTTTAATTTTTTTTATCCATATCCCGTTTGCATTTAACAATGCACTCCTCGTTTCTGTCCCGTCCCACTAACTCTTCGGGCGGGTATTTCCGTCCCCGTATGTTGTCATGTTAATAATTTTTTCTGTACAGTATAAACTTAAATAATTTTTTCATTCAAATTTTTTTTAAACATGTTATATATATAGTATTAGATAGATCATGAACTCATACAAATAGATTGCACATGTGAATATAAGTAATCGGACGTCGGAGATTTACCGGGACGGGAAGTACTATATCCATATCCGGCCCGAACACGATCTGAGAATTTTTTAATCCCCATTTCTATCCAATCCTCATTTTAATTCCCAAATCCGTCTCCGTCGTGGAAAAAAAAAAAAGTCAGGTCCGTAGAATTCCAAAGAAATTGCCATCCCTAATTTGAGTGAATAACCGGTACTGCATCTCATTGCAGGCTATCTTCCTGGACAACAAAGTTGACTTGGGTGAAATCCCGGATGACAAATCCTTAGAGCTCTCCAACCTATTGTGAGTTTGGAAAAAAATGGTTACCACATAGGAATGACAAGCATTTTTTTCAAAAGTACTTCTCCAATGCAAATGTGAAATAAAGTGTGAAGTTGACGGCATGATATGGCAAGGAAAATGTGAAGTTGGTTGTCTAGATGTAGACAATGCACGTCACTATGCCCACATCATCAATTATGAATATATATATATATATATATCATATATATATATATATAATATATATATATATATATATATATATATAAAAGAAGAAGTGAAAAAGTTGTTTTGGAAGTTGAAAAAAAATAATTTTATTATTTTCTCAAACTTTTGCATTGGAGAACATATTTTTATCTCATTGTCTTGTGTAAATGTCATCTGCCACATAGGAAAGACATTGTCTTATGTCATGCCATATGATTTGCAATACAAAACAAAACAATAGGGTTGGAGATGCTCTTAGACAAGTGATTTGGGTGAAAATAAAAGTACTCCCTCTTGCCAACTCGACTGAGGAATGAGGGAACTTTAATTCCCTAATGAAGGACTTCCATCAGTTCCTATTAATTATCTCTTATATATTGGTGTAAACCCATGTCCCAAAGTTCTCAATTTTTCTACAGATTCTAAAAGTACAAATTAATTTATACTAGGGTTACAAGGAATAGGAATTGAGTTAATAAAATATGTATATATAAAGAATTATTAGGTTACGAAATTAGCTGCATAATTACGTAGTTAATAAGAAATTATTAAGTTAAATAAAACTAGATACAGTATGAACCTTAATAAATAATTTCTTTGTATCTATCTTAATCTCTTAGTGCTTACCCTAAACTAATTAAGGTTCCTAAATTGAACCAACCTTAAATTGTTTAGGATTTCCTTCTGCCGAACCCGTGGCAAAGCTAGCCTCTAAGACCAGGGAGGGCTGAAGATTAGGTATAGTTTGAACGACACGAAAACGCTAGCATTGTACCGTCTAAAATAAAATACAAACTCAACCCAAAGGCCTATGGTCGAAGGTCAAAAACACAGTCCGAATGTATCATCTTGATCTGAGCCACATCCGACTGTCATCCCTCAGCAGCCACTAGCTGCACTATGTAATTCCCTACCACATGGAAATAACACCTACAAGGCTCGAACTGTAACCTCTGGTTGGGGGGATGACTTCACTCTAACCACTGAGCTAGGAGCATTGTACTTATGGTATTTGGTTCACTAATCGAATTATACCCAAAACGTTACATTGGTTTAATATGGACGAAGTAAAACTCTCGAATAGACCCCATGATCGTCCGATCTCTAGATGCTCAATAAGATCCATTCCATCCTAAGAAAGACGATGAAGATGTATGGGAACCCAAAGTTCCATATCTAGGTAAAATAGCCACACTATTATACTAGCTTAATATTGCACTACACAGACATCTATTTGTTGTGAATCTTAGCATATAGCATCGTGCCAACACGTCGCCGCTGGAATAATATGAAAGACATAATATGGCTTATTCTATCCCTCTGCACGGGATGCATCTAATCCTTAGTATGATTTATGCCTTGTCAGCTATGTCGAAGACGATTATTTATCGACGCACAAGACGAGATCCGAAATTTGTTATGTATTTATCATTTGGGATACATCGATATCTTGAAATTCTATAAAGCAGTGTCGTCACTTCTCCAAATAATACAAGCTCATCGCACTTTATGATGTTACTCGGTAGTACATATGGTTGCGAACCGTAATTGAACGATCTTCTGTCAATGATATTCCCGATGACAATATGTGATGACAACATCACATGCACTGACCATATGAATGAAGAAGGAATATATAAGGGAGACAATACAATGCACATCCCAATACATTGAAGTTTTCTTCTCGTATCAGCAACAACAACAACAACAGAGTCAAACAAATTCGATCCCATGACAATTTGGCCGACATGTTCAGAAAATCCCTACCAACGACCACTTTTAAAAGATCATTCATGTTACCGTATTACGGAGTCTCTGCAATACAACACTCGTAGTTTGGGATAAATGTAATCATGGAAAGAATCCAGAAGAATACTCACCACTTGACCTAAATACTCTTTCCCTAACATAGGGAAATTTTATACTGTAATTTGGTATGCTAAGAAGGTTTTAATGAGGCACCCACATCGGGCTGATCATATCTCTAGATATTTCTACGTCCTAAATCTCTAGATATTTCTACGTCCTAAATTGCTCGAACTCCGACCACTTCGCATGCATCACCCTAACAACTAGGTCATTTGCTATATATATATATATATATATATTATATATATAATATATATATATATATATATAGATAGCAACTGACCTCTAGCCTCGTGGTTAAAAGAGATGCATGCGGCCTAAGTGGTCGGGAGTTCGAGCCCCAAGTGGAGGCGAGTTAGCCACAATTACCCATTGATCTATATATATATATATATATATATATATATATATATATATATATATATATAATATTATATATATATATATATATATAAGAGTCCCCGTGGCTGTAGCCGTTGGGAACGGTGGAGCACCCCGACGCAGTGGCGCGGGTTCAGCCTCCAAGCACCATTAAGAAGTAGACACCCTCAATATATATATATAGATATATATATTATATATATATATATATATATATATATATATATATATATATATATATATATATATATATAAAAGCCATTGGCACGGTGGGGTGAGGTCCGGGATCGAACCCCGACGGAAGCGGGGGGTGGCGGTGGACTTTTGCATCCCCATGCATCCCCTCTTCACATCCATTCGATCTTGTTAATATATATATATATATATATATATATATATATGAAAAATAAGTATTTTTTAAAATAAAATAATGATAATCAAGCACCCAATATAATTTATTTATAAGAAATTAAATTTTTAAGGAATATTTTCTAATAAAATAATTTTATAGAATTAATTTATTTTTCACATATTTTTCCCTTTCAATCAAACGATCCAAAATATATTTGTTTTTGGTTTGTGTTTGTAGGAGTGAGCATTCGGTTAATTCGGTTCCAACCGAACCGAAAAACCGAAAATCGAATTCGACCGAAACCGAATAAGCAAAACAAAACCGAACCAAAATGGCCATAACCGAATCAAACCGAACCGAACTAAATCGGTTCGATTTTCAGTTTATTCGGTTTACTCGATTTTTCGGTTTATTTGCATTTTTTTGCTATATATATATATATATATATAGATATATATATATATATATATATATATATATATATATATATATATATATATATATATATATATATATATATATAGTAACTAAATATCCTAGAAATAATCCCTTATACGACAACCATAAAATGTCATTATAATCAAAATGCTGCTACATAAACACAAATATGGCAACAATTCGACGTTGCCGTAGCGTGTCAAAAAAGGTTGCGTCAGTATTGCTATTTACAACATCTTTCAATTATTGTCGTATAAGGGAACTAATTTATGGTAATTGTTGACTTATAAGAAATATTTTTGTTTCCTTTAAAGATTATATTAATGGCTATATTTAGTTGCCGTAATTTCGAACAACATATGGCAATATATTATTGTCGTATATCATCTGTCCATAAATGACAAGATTATGTTGCCGAATATTGTATTTATTTTAGTGGCAATTTTTGTTGTCGTAAACTACCAGTATTATATGGTATTATATATTGTCATATATTGCAATCCCATATGGCAATTTATTTAGGCATGTCTTGTTGCCATGGTTGAGAACTTGAGGCAACTATCTAATTTCATGTTTGACAAATTAATTTTTACTATTTATTGCCATGATCGACAAAATGTGACAAATAATAGATGCCAAATATTTGAAATATCAACTAAATTCAATTGCCAAAATTTACATAAATCATTAACCAAATATTGAATATAAATAATAATCAAATTTGTACACTTCAAATAAAAAACGTCACTCTTAATTAAATATGGTAGATCCAGGACTACATCATTCATATTACATAAAACCAACTTCACCAGAAAACCATACTTATCACATCCAACATTATACTTATCATATCTAACATTATGAGGCACAATTCCTCCTTTATATGAGGTTCAAAATTCAAAAGGTACTTGACACTCCCAACTTAAAATTAAAGTTGTTGTCCCTTATTTTCTCCATATATATAACATGTCTGCAAAGATTCCAATGACGGTTGTGGTGCGCCAATTGACAGCTATACAATCATTATATATCCTGGTATTAATAAACAATAAATTAGCTTATAAACCACAAAATGTTAACAATAATAATAATAATCATATTTTAAGGTTACAAATCCATATGCTTCATTTGTTTTTATATGAATGGTTATAAGAGATGAAACGTGTATAAACATTTTATCCTAAGGATAAAAACTAATAAAAATCACATGTTTACAAATAATATTGAAGAACTAAACTCATTGATTGTCCTAAAAATTGTTCTATTTGCAATAACAACAACATTCACTACACCAAAACACATGTATTGTAACGGCCTAAACATGTTACAAAAATTAATTCTAACAGGTAAATTCTGTGATTATTTAGGCATGGATAATATTACTAACTGCCCTTCTAACGGATCATGTCCGTTATTTCAACTATTCTAACGGCCACAGCCGTTAGTGATTATTTTCTAACAGGTTTGTAGAAGTGTATAGAATTGGATACTAACGGGCTATTGCCGTTAATATATTTAAAAAAATATAAAAAATAATAATAATAAAGGTGAATACTAACGGAAATGGAACGTTAGTATATCCAAATAATAGGAAAAAAATTAATTTAGAATTTAATACCAATAGACTGAAAGATCATATCGAATATACACATGAGAGATGTATCAAACATGCCAAAGACAATTATACAATACACAAGAAATTTTGTGGTAGACCAAAAAGAATGAATATGCATCATGACATGAGCCAACTGTAGAATTTATCTATGATAACAAAAAAATTCATTGATGGATTTCTCACATAGATAATGATTGAATACATATATTATCACGTCCCAGAACCAGAATACTGGCAAGTAGGGATGGACAAGGCCAGCTACGTATACCAAAGTACTCCAGTACTCCACAATAACATATAAGCTGTATAGATGGGGGTTACTACTACAAGCCAACAGTCAGTCCTATGTCAAAAATCCTAGATATCTCAATCACATTCAAGCAGCTAATGTACAAGGATATGATCATCACGCATATAAGACAGTAAAGCGTCCCAAACTATAATATATAGATGATCATGAAGGTAGTAATACAAAATGAAGAATAGCAAGACTAAGTATACATGATCACCTCTAGCTGCAGTCTAGAAATATAACATCATGTCTAAGCCCGTAGGCCAAATGTCAAGTCCAAAACACGAGCTAAACACGTGCTCGGTGGCTAAACGCCTCAAAAAAATATGTACAGAAAGAGTGGGTAAAAGAAAGAACACCCACTCAAGCACCCTGGTGCTCCGGGTGGTCACCATCGAGTGGTAGGTCCGAAAGATCCTCGGGCTCCTCAACTAAATCTGGTCAATGCAAAACCAGTGGGGTCAGAACCACAATAGCAAGTACCACAAAGGAAGATAAGCTATGAACTAAAACCAGCATACAATTTATAATATCTCTAAGTAAAGCATAAAGTAAACGAAACTAAAATAAATTGGTACCACAGTGTATACGAAAGAAAACTGAGAACATGTAAGGAAATAGCAAGTAAATATGTAGAATAAACTGGACATGTGAGCATGTGGTGAAGCCGAGCATATAGTAGAAAATAGCATGTTAAAGATATGACAGGAAGTTAAGTATTGAAATAAGATAAACTGGACAAGCCTATACTAGCCAGGAAATGGACTCTATCTATCAATCACGGCCAAGCAATGAGTACGGCTTGCTACTTAGCTAACTAGGGTTGTCATAATCCTAATTACTAACATATGTGTCACGACCCGCACCCGCTTTTTCGGATACGAGACGTATTCAAGCCAGCCTACGCTGCAGAGACGGTGGTAGCGTAGAAAGTCACGGCCAGATGCTCAAAATCATAAAATATAACATTTGCTGCTCATTCACATTTTAAATTTATTATAACATTTACAACATTTAAAATTAAAGAAAAATATAAAGTTCTCAGGATTAATGAAAATGATACAACTGCTATCTATTTCTAGGTTGACCTCAGCATACCCATGCCTTTCCAGTGCTAAGAGTGATCGCGACTAAACCTAAAAATATTGGTTTCCAGTCAGAATGGAACAAGTACACAAATCGACGGCAATGCGAGAACACAATAGAATTAACAAGACATGAAAATAACATATGAGAGATGAAACTAGAAAGTACTGATGACATGACAAGTTGTGAAGAAGACAAGGAAAACAAATAAAAGACAACTATCTATGTGGTTTGAAATATCCTTTTCAACATGTAAAGGGCTACAGGATAAATACGGCACCCTGCACGTGTCGTACGCAGCTGCTATCAGTCAAGATTAGACATATTGGGATAGTTCTGGGTAGTCCACATGTCTACTAAGATATTTTCCCTTCCGACTACTCCGTGTGACGAGCGTGTCAACAAGCAGCAAGACATATGTATAAACATGAAATGAAAAGACTACTATGATCGAAAGCAATCAGAAAGTGCACTTGCCTGAGGTCCTTAGCTGGAGAAACCGATAGTACAACCACATCAGATGAGTCACTAAAGTCAACACATGCAAAAAGTCTCCGGATGCTGAAATAAACATTGCCAATGTTCTCAAAATAGTCAAATTAGCTAGAATTGTCTGTCCTTAAGTCTAATTTGAACACAGGGTAAAACGGTAATTTCGGGTCAAAACGGTATCCGTCGTTGGACCTCTTTGCACCGAAAAGCGTGCCAGAGTCAATGGTCTCTAAATTTATCAAACTAATGTCTACGGATTTGTTTTGATAATACGAACCCAACCGTATGTCCAAAGGGATTTCGGTGGACCGTGCACAAAATCGCTCGTTGAATCAGACCGTGGGGCCCGCAAACGGCGATCGAAAACTGTCTCAGAATTGGACCAAACTTGGCATACAAGACCAGAAAAATGATACGGTCCTGTTGGCGTAAGTTTCGTCTCGATTTGACGAACGTGTACAAAGTAATTGGGAAATTTACACAGAGGCCGATACGGTGAATTTTGACGGATACGTATCAAATTCGGTGCACACGTGACCAATTGATTTCCTTCAAAGCTCACACATCTACGAAGCCGATATGCACCTTCGATGCTTTCGGTTCGCGACCACGTCGCCCGGATTGGCGGGACGCACGTCGTATCGAGGAAATTTCTAGTTTTTAAAACAGATTTCGGTCAACTTCGGGATTCGATTTCAACACGTAGTCGATGATTTCCAAATCCACAAAAAGGGTCGTGAAGTCCTATATGTGGTCTGTAACTGCCTTCAATTAGTTTTCTAAAATTCCTAACATACAGATCATAAAACACCTTCCAAGTTGGGTCTTTGGGACGGGTTCTGTCCTGTTTTGGACAGTTTTCCATCGACTTTGGGTCAATTTTTCGGAAAAACTAGCGCATGACGATGGGATCTACTTGAAGGGAAAAATAGTGGTATAGGATGTCAACATACCTGAGCAAAACTGGTTCGCGAAACGACGAACCACGAAAGCAAAAAAATAACCACAAACTCGGCTTTTCGAGTCGCGGCGCTGCTGCTATCGCACGTATGGCGCGCGCATGGGTTCTCGCGCCTGACCGCGGCGGTGGTGACGCACACGGTCGAGGTCCCCAGGGTGCGCAGGTTCGAGTTAGGGTTTCATCTTTACATCGCTCGATCTCGATATTATACTTCGAGTTAGGCTTGGTGACTCGGGTTCAGGGGTTGGCCTGTGGGGAGCTCAGGCTTTATGCCGCTCGGGCTGTTCAGCTGGGGGGGAAATTTTGAGTTTGCTCTGCTGTGGCTAAGATTCTTGGTTGTGGGCCGGGTTTGCTCGGCCTGGGTGTGCTTTGCTTTCTATTAGTATATAATACTACACAGGTATATAAATACTATGGTACATAAATATATAAAAATATAATATATATATATATATATATATATATATATATATATTATTTAATAGTATATATATAAAATATTATACATATCTGTGTAGGTATAAATTATATAACTATATATATATATATATTATATATATATATATATATATATATAATCTATTATTATTATCTATATATATCTATAATATATATACACCCAATACATATTTATTATCTTACATACCACACGTAATTATTTTTTATATATACATACACCTATACCGTAGGGTGTGCTTTGCTTTCTATTAGATATATATACCTACACATGTATATAAATACTAAGATACATTATATATATAAATATATATAATATATATATAATATATATATATATTATATATATATATATATATATATATCTATATTATATATATATATATATTTTGTCACGCCCCAGAACCATAATACGGAGAGCGGGAGAATGACTCAGCCAGCTACGTATTACGGGTAGATGAATACCGTATAATACGATGCTGTCTAAAGATGAGGGGGTGCATACTACATGAAAGTCTCACTATGGTTACTTCACATCTATTGTCTCAATCATCAAATAGAAACAGAATAGAGAACATGTAAGATAAGCAGTAAGGCGTCCCAAACGCTCAGTCAAATGTTCTTGATATCTGGCTTTACAAACATAGCCAGATGATGTAGCAAAGTATACACAATTGTTATCAGCTGCAGTCTGACTTAATTACAATTATGTAAAAGTGAGTACAGACAATCCGACTAATATATATATATATATATATATATCTATATATATATATATTATATATATATATATATACACACACACACACACATGTATAATATATTTATAACATAGCTGTATGTATAGATAAAATATATTTAACATGGGGTGTGTGTGTGTATATATCTATATATCTATATCTATATTATAGATATATAATCTATTATCTATATTACACACTATACATATTATATCTATACATACACCACATGTATATGTATTTTATATATACATACACATATACACGTATATCGTACATATATAATATATATTATATATATATATATATATATATATATTATATATATATATATATAAAAATATATATCTATATTATTATATATATATTATATATATATATATAATATATATAAACCATATTTAGAGATAATATAAACAAATTATAATTATATTTAATAACGACAATAATAACATTATTAATAATAATAATCCCAATATAATTGAAATACTCCAATATTAGTTTTGGGTGGACATATCCTACACCATCTTACTGGGCTCCGGAAATCATACCATAAATTTAAAGCAGATGATATTAATATCTATATTATACATATAATTAATATTTAGAAAATATTGGCGATTCCTAAAAATGTATACAAATTATTTGCAATACATAAATATGTCTACAGGGCAGTCTTGGTCTCATTTACATGCCCACAAGGTTGGGAATTTGGTTCAGGTCCAGTCCGGACTAAATTGGCAAACCGGGTCTCCTACAAGTCAATAATATAATTAATAATAAATTAAAATTTCTTTAGCGGTTAAGTCGTAAACTTGGCCTGGTTTTCCTAGTTAGGATATCGCTATGGCTCGGCCTTCCCAACCAGGGCTAATACATTAGTCAAAGCACGCCATTGCACTATCCGTGCCAACGATTTCTAGTCACATTGTACTTCAAACTCAACCATAGCTAAAATCATTTACCGTAATTAACTAATTAATTATTTATAAATCTAAAAAAATCCTCATTCATAAAATAAATGATATTAAAATATTTCAAATTTCCAGGAAGGGGGCTACAATCTACCCACCTTAAAATAATTTCGTCCTCGAAATTCTAACTCACAAACATGCCTAAAATTCAAAATAAAAAAAAATTCACTATTACCACAATCTTCTTAAATTTAATTTCTCAGAACTATTTTATAACCTTTCTAGCCATTTATAACTAAATAACCTCTGGGACTTCTACCCACTTTGGTCCACTACCTCACAGCTAAAATCTTATAATCTTCTAACTAGTTGCTAACAATCCTACCAACGGATCTAGGACATATGGCATCTATAACCCTCTCCTATCTATCAAGCAACTCAAATTTTAACAAGCAACGAATTTACACAAGTAGCTAAGAAATATGGTAATTCTAACAAGCATGACCATTGTTCGCTGAAATAGGAAGGACATGAAGATAAGGAAAATAATCGAGAGCAAATATGAGTTTCAAGAGCGGTAGAGAGTATCCAATGATAAAGATAGAAAGGGAGTTTATGAACCATTGACTTATTTGCTAGATTGGACTAGTCTAGTCCGGTCACTTGCTAAATCAAGAACCCCTTCATTTCTTAGAGAGGCTTACAATTCGTGCAATACAGAAGTTTGTTCTCAAAATTAATCTAAAACAAGGTTCCATAATAGAACAAAATTAAGAAATCAAGATTAGAATATTTTTCGTGGTTATTTAAACACAAGAGCAAGGGTATAATGCAATACAAGATCGTATCGCGACTTTCAGGTAGATGGAATAAGGGTTACGAGTGACTTCATTCTAAGAGGTGGAGACTACATAATAGGTATAAGGACCTATTTCAAATAGTTCGTTTTATAGTCCAAATATGGTGATAAGTATGGATGGATTTTAGGGTCTTAAGGGTTCCCTACGTGGACATAAATCGTTGGTTGGATGAACCTTGGATTTCAATATATATGGACTGGAAAGATCCCAATGATAAAACTATTTCTACTAGTTAGGGTAACCTAGAGTAGGTTTCAACCAAGTGGTTGAGCTAGCTGCCAGTCAAGTTGGTTAGCTAGGTCCTCAAGCCCAAAAATGCACCTTTAATGACTTTGTGTTTAAGTAGCACATGAGGTCTCAATGGGTGGCACCTAGTGGCACGTGCGTAGTGGGCTTCGAGTAGATCGAACCATATATGGATCGAAGGAATTGAGTCGAGGTGAGGCTCTAAAGGAATCAAGAAGTATACGTAGTGTGGTAAGGGTATAGCTAGTCCTTTTGACTGAAAGTCGTACCCAAAATAGAGTACAAGGGGACAAGTTTGAGTGGGACATGATATACTAGTTGAAGGTGGACTCGTCTAGATCTTGCATATAAAATTTGTTGCAAAGTAACAGCTGGTCTCGTGCTCGGAATATAAATGACACGATCGGGGACTAAAATGACCTAAAAGGAAAGTGGGAGTCCATGGGGCACTAATTATCATGCTAATGGAATTATTCTAATCAATCGGTAATCCTCGTATATCCCAAATTTGTAGAAGGCTTACTGTCTACCCACCTTAAACTAAGACATGGTTTAGAAAATGAGGTTAGAAGGATTCCAAAGTCGGGTATTGTACCTCGACTCTTGTTAATAAAGAATAAGGCAAGGCGTAACGGGGTACGGTAGATTAAGTCAAGCCAAGGATCGTTCCTCAAAAATGGAAAATGAGGGTGTACAATGACACATGGTCGATAAAAGGATCCGATCTACTCGTCATAGTATACAAAGTTATCGACGGAGTAACCAACTCTAAGGCACATCATATGAAAAATTTCCAACAACTGAGTCGTAAATTTCTTTTGTGTCAAACCTGCCAGACTATTGTCACAAGGATTCTAGTTAAACCAAGCTTCAAACAAATGATTAGGCTCACAACATTTGCTCTTGAGGATAGGTAGTCTCTATGTTGGCATTGATCAAGGGAAAGATCCTAATCATTCTCGGACTCCAATGACTAGAAGATCAAGATAGTAGGTTTAGTGTCGAGGCGAGGGAGGGACGAGTAACTCAAGGCAAGGTTCCAGTCACAGGGCTGGCCGATGGTAGCTACACTTGCGTATACACTATCATAGCCATGG
>JANAVB010008563.1:0-82351 GCA_029216955.1 Iris pallida | reverse complement strand
TTAAGTTTGATTGTTTAAACCTGTGAATATAAACTGATGTCCAGATTGTTCCCTTTGTTACCTGGAATGTATGATAGAACTGAAATTGGGTAATGGATAAATGGTGAACTGAAATGAATATCCTTTTTGACTAATGTGAGTCACTCTGAAATGAGTTCCAGTTCAAACTGAATTATTTGTGTTTCCAGTTTCTATTCAATTGAACTGTTAAAACTGAATGAGAATCTGAAACCTGGAAGTACACTATACATTGATTTCCTTCCTTGTTATTTGACAGAAATCTGAGCTTACATTTAATTGATTTCATGAGTGTTACTGCAAATTGAATCCCTTCCCTTTTTGCATTGACTGATATGTTAACACTAGTAAACTGATATCTGGGGTTGATGTTTGGGGTTTAACCTGATATCAGTTCCTGTATTGGGACTGTTGGGCATTGTTTTGTTTGTAAATTGACTTTCTTTCCTTTTTCAATGAGTGAACCTGAGAATGGCTTTTGTAAATCTGAGATTGTTTAGTTAGAGGACTGAATTCCTCTTGTCCTACCCATACTATCACAGGGTTCTTTGGCACTAGTCACACACATACACTTCAATATATGATTTTCCTCTCTCTTTTCATGTATCCTTTTTAATGTAGCATAGTGTTCACCTATACATATTTGTTATATATCTATAGGAGTGTATAAATTGAATGTATATATATATATATATATATACATGGTACTTTGTGATTATGATTGTATAAATATGGGATTTAGTGATGTGTTATAATATTAGGGATAGTGTATAGATAGCCTATTGGTTATGAGTATAGGCATGGCTTGACATGGTATTGCCTAGATTTAGCCTAGTGAACCTAGAATAGTTTGGTTAGACCTAGATTAGACTATTTGACTAGGTTTGACTTTAGGGTTGATCAGAGTTGACCAAGAGTTGACTTTGGTCTAGATTGACCTAGTTTCATGTAGAATGCATTAATTTGCATTGTATTATCATTGTAGACTCATAGTGACTCGTACTGTTCTATAGGAGACAGACACCCCTCCCGGACAGTATACTTTCTCCAGATTCTCAGGATACAGGCGAGTACATTCTCTGATCATTTCATATCCTGCATTAGGAGTATATTTCCTGCTTTAGATTACTATACATGATGCTGACACGTCGGAAACACGGATTAGTACTATATAGATCTTGTTCTGCGATGTTATCCCCTTAGCGGATACATCGGGTATTCGTGTTCGTGTACTTTATCATGAGCATCGTACTCCTTGTGTTCGTGCTTTTCGTGTACAAATCGTGTGAAATCGTGTATACTCATGTGCTCACATGATCTCGTGTGCGACTATACTTCGTGTGCAATAACATATCATAGCTGGATCCTTGTATTGATTGGGGCGGGGGAGTAGAAGTGGTTATGTAATCAATCCAGTATATTACTCGTGTACAACCTCTGTAGATTACTCGTGTACAATATCGTGCCGTTTACATAACCATCTTGTGCTCTGAATCACTAGACACTGCTAGTTCTTTATATACTGTAGCTATTTATTATAGTTCTTCCTGTTATCATGATATTCCTTCAGTTTCTTGTATTTTACTCTATAGCATGATTATATATCCTGACCTGCTATGATTTGTTGAGATGTACTGTGCTCGCTCCTGTCCTGACTGGACCTATTGAAATATTACAGAGGACGAGGCTGAGGCGTTCTGCCCTACATACTACGGTGCCACACTAGATGAGTGCCTGGACTTGGACCAGCAGGACCTTCTAGCAGTAGACGATTCTCCTTTAGATTAGGCTTGTCTTTACATTTGGATTACTGTACTTGGATTCAGAGTTTTGGGGCATGTATATATTCTAGAAACTTAGAATTCTGGTTGTATCTCTGTGATGTTTTCCTGGATATTATTATCATCTTTCATTATCTTTCTGTCTTCTTGTTCTACCTTAGATGTGATTGAGACTGTATTGCTATGTCGCCTCCATTCGGAGTGTATATACTGTAGAGGTACCCTTTATTATTGATTAGTTGTTGACCTAGGACAGCGTTCTACCGCCGACACTGCGGCGTAGGCTGGACGTACCCACGTCTCGTGCCCTTACTCTAGGGTGCGGGTCGTGACAATGGTGCTGGTTAGGTTAGGGACCAGGATTAGGGCTTAGGATTTCCTTTGGTCGCCGGCGTTGGCACCGGTGACGGTGGTGGTCGACTGGACGGGTCGGGCTGGCCAGGGATTTTGACGGTAGCAGTGTTCGTGGTAGTTGTGGATGGCTGGGAGTAGCGGTTGATGGAGACGGGGTTGGATGTGGCCGAGGTTCGGCAAGGCAAGCAGTAGGGCCGACGGGTCGGGGTAGCGGTTAGGATTTGGGGTTGAGTTTGGATGAGTCGTGTCGGGTATGTCCGACACGACGGGGACGGAGGTTCGGATCTGTCGGACCCGGGATGGAGAAATGTATTTGTATAATAAAACACATAGTGGATGGGACACGACACGGTCATGGACACGATGCACTCACTTTAGTTGTGGTGGAGAATTTGTGGATGATAAAAGTTTATGGAGGAGTACCTGCCTATTTATAGTGTGAGAATTTCCATTAAGATAAGAATTAGGAGTAGTTTAAACCCCAAAATAGATAATTCAATCTATAATTTAATTTAATTCAATAAATCCAAATCCAAATTAAATCCAATTCAAATCTAATTAAATTCTATCTTTTATTTTAAAATCAATTAAGCTAAATCAAATTCCAAATATAGATATTAATTTACTACTTAAAACATATCCATAAATCAAATCAAGATTTAAATTGGTACAATAATTTCAAAATATATTTTCTAAAAATGCTATAATAATAATTTTGAAAATACACTATTATTTAGAAATAAACTTAATAAAATATTTATGAAATATATAAACAAAAATGCATACATGATTATGCTTTTTCTAGTATACAATAAAAGATTATTTATGATTAATAACTAAAAACAAAAGGCTTTTTAGCAAGAATAATAATTATATATAATATTTTGAAAGTGTATAATAAAATTGAAAATTATTTTTCTAAAATATGTACGCTCGCACATATTCGCACTCGACGAGCAAGAAAAATAATTTTTCATGCGCGACGTACAATACGACTACGCGACGTACAATACAAAATTTTAAACTAGTACCAAATTTAATAATAAAAAAATATAGTAAAAATTTAGGGGTTTTACATATTCATTCGTTGATTCATTCATTCACTTATTCGTTTATTCTTTCTTTCATTCATTATTATGCAACTCCCCTTGCGGGAGTCGTCTTGGCGGCCCATCGGTCCTATAGTCTTTCAATGTTGCTATACTCTACTTGGAACGACTATTTGATACTCTTCTCGTTTCATGTTGTAAACCATTCATTGTTTTATTGTTGAACGCATAAGGAACTCGAAACGTAAGCCCGTGCCTTAGCACGAGCGCGGAGTGCGGTGCGAGAGTTCTCACATTTTCCATGTTCTTTCCATATTCTAAACAAGCATACAAGATGCGATTATTTCCTTAGCTACGTGCGTTGAGTCATTTATTAGCATGCGCGGTGTTATCGCCTAGCGATTCTAGCAATAGTGTCCATATTGTTATGTGTCTAGGCTAAGCAAAGACGGGTTCATCGGAGCCACCCACCTTAGCGATGTTCGTATCGGCCGAGCGATACTCCAAGCGCGCCTTTTAAAAGTCTATGTCTGGATTCCTCTTGACGGGCCAATGTAAGCCTTGTATCGATTCTTCATCAGATCAATACCAACTCTTCGGGTCGACGGCTCGTTTGAGTCGTTGTACTTGCCGTTTGAATCGACATTCCGCTAGGGCGGAGCGGGTCATTACATAATACACCACTCAAAACAAGTCTCGTCCTCGAGACTTCCTGAGTGTAGGTCATCCTTCCATTCTTTAACTCGTGTCGTCGTGTTTCTTAGACAATTCTATCGAACGGCTCTATCGCTCGATGGCATCGAACTATGCTCGGTTATCCTTCCAAGTTTTATGTCGCATGTGTTTGGTCGATTTTATTGAATGAATTTTCATTCATTTTAGAGTTGATGGTACTTATTCAATTGTCGTGTTTCTCCAACTTGGTTGCTATTTTGACGTGTCATGGGACTGAAATGGTCGTACGAGGTGCGTTGTAATTTATCAAATGCGAGGGTCGTAGGCTGAGGCAAACTCACTTTCGTTTATGCGCATCTCAACACCCACTTGCAGTTGCATTCGTGTTCATCATATCGCTGAGTTTTGGATCGTGTACATATTCAAGGCGTCTCCCGAATACGTACATTTTTACCAAGCTTAGAGATTAGCGAAGTCGGACAAGCTACTCGTGATAGTTTCGATTTTTTTGCCGATCGTTTCACAAACTTCGATTTAAAACCGAACTCGTGTGCATCTCACTATCGTTTATCTCGGTCATCGAGATGACCCAATTCGCTTCTCAAGCGCTCTTGTTTATGAAGGCACATAAATGGCGCGCACCGAAAGGCAGGCCCCTCTAATCATACAATTTCTTTTTAGCGGAGTCGACCAAGTCTAAGTAATTCCCATCCGATTCGAGACCAAGTATTGTACTATCATCGACTATATCTTTCTATCCATGATTCAATTCATTATTCCAACTTTACTTGCGCATCATCCATTCCAATCATTCACTTCGTTTGGGGCCAATCTTGTTGTCGTTCACACACACTCCCAGTTTTTTCGTCCTACTCTAAGTCTTTTTGCCTCAAGCCTATCGTCCGTCCAGACGATACAGTAAACCATACATTTTCAATCACTCGGCATAGGGTCGTCTGCCTATCCGCTAGGTCATCTCACCAGGTCATAGTTACAAGTCAAGTTCTCAGTTCATTGTGCAAAGTCATTGTACGACGCTCACCCCAATCCTATGGTCAAACCATTCGTTCGTTTGTATGGGAGTTTCTACCCAAGTTTGCTTCACTCAAATTTCTAAACACAAGCAGGTTTACCCTATTCGCATCAACACATTCTTCGTTCCAAGTCCGAGCTCGTTTAGGAAAGTCATCCTACGATAGGTTGTCCTCAACCGAATCCTCGACATATTAATATCGTATGTCCATACTAAAAATTTTCGTAGTCTATCTCTTCAAGTATGTTTTATACAATCCACCTATCCATTCTAACCAATTCACATAGTCGATCACAAGGTCGTCTAGCATTGCAATATGTCACGTCCCGATCTCACGCAAGTCTGATTATCCACGGCGGACATGAATCACCATGTCAACGTTCCTGCGGAGTAATCGTTCTCATCGGAACGTAACTCTTGTGTTGTGTCTAGACTTACTCATTTTTGATACGCAGATTGGGCCTACTGAATCCTCAACTTTACTTCGTCGTCTATCATACGTCCGATTAATCCTCAAATTTGCCTTCGCTTCAAACCACAAGTCGAAGCAATCAAAATTGCCAAGTCAAGGTATTTTGAGTTCGATCATTCCCGCTGGACATGAATCACCATGCCAACGCTCACGCGGAACGATCGTCCCAAATTCGACGTGACACATGTGCAAGGCTGGAGTTGCGCTCGCGCAAGACAAGATCGTTTTCGTTGTGGTTATCACCGAACCATCAAGTTATTTCTCTTCTTCATTCCAAACATTCGTTTCTATCAAAATTCCCTAATATAGTATCCTTCAAAACAATAACTTCTAACACGATCATCATTCATTGAATCAGAGTACCTCCGAGTTATCGTACATCGATATTTGATACGCCTCAATACCATCGATGATGTACATAACCTGACGATCTTCCTTTTGCAACAAATTTCGAGTCGTGCAACTTAATTCCTCAATTTGCATTGTCTCATGCTAACTCTTCTTTGAGCAACATCCATTCCAAATCCTTAGTCATTCTCGTATCTCCACTCAACGTTTCCCATGCACGCTATCTTTCGATCGTGCTATCTTCGATCTCGTCTATGCATATTTCACCTTAACTCAAGTTTTAATCCCTTCGACTAAATTCAAAATCGCATGCACGATCTTCTATGTTTCTTCGACCAAGACCTCCACTCGTTTTATCATTCTGACTCTTTATTCAATTGTTTCATAATTCGTACTACGTATTCTTAATTCGTTCAAACAATCTCGTTTGAGACTATCGAAGTCAAAACCAACTAAGCGTTACTCGTTCTAAGGCTTTGCGCGATATCATCGCTTGCCGACATACTCGTTCTATCCGTAAATCCTTTAGTCTCGCTGAACAATTTCTATAACGTCCATACACCACTCAGGGTTCGAGCCACTCGATTAGCCGTCGACACACACCCTTATTCTTCTTCGAACCTATCACATACACCACTCGGAGTCAAGTCATTCTATAAATCCTCAAAAGATCATTCGATTCCCAAATCGATGTGTTCAATCGCGCGTTCGCCCATTCCTCAAAGTCTAAGAACCATCTTCCGTGCTCGCTTTAGCATTGGTCAAATAGCGTCTTTATCGATATATATTCTAAGTCTCACTTACTATCGTCCGAGCGATAGTCGGCCTCGCTCGCAAACTCGTTCGCACCAGAAGGTCTAGGTACGCGATACTCGACACAACTTAGCCAAAAGGCTACGTGCATAATCATCCCATTCGAACTATACTTCGGTCTCGTGTACTCGTTCGCTATTATCAGCGTAAGGTTATTCAAGCACGTCTTGCATTTGCTAACTCTTAGCATCGGTTTCTTCCAACTCAAGTACGTCGTGGTTCGGCACAAAGGCCTTCGCCTATCGATCCCGTTCAACCGAGTACTTGTACGAGCTTTTGAAAATATTAGACTTATTGTATGGAACATCTCGAGGCACAACGAGAGAGAGCGTACACTTCTTTTGTTTTAAAAAGAGCTTTCAAAATTGGGAACCGAAATGAAGTCCAAGGACATAAAGCCGTGCTCTGATACCAATCTGTCACGTCCCGCTCCTGCATGAGCGATCGTCCTCGCTAAAGTATGATGTCACACGGGCCTAGGTTGCGCCCGTACAAGGCTATGTCCGAAAACGGTCGATTCGAGCTAGGCCACAGAGTCGCACAGAGTGTCCCCATTTGCAGCGGAAAGTAAATGAACACAAGTTGAAGCGAATTCAAACTCTTTATTGATATTCAAGAAGTTTACAAGCGGCGCTAGGCCGAGTTTACAAGTCTCCCAAGCTCTCTCTCTCTGAAACACAAAAGGCGTGCCAAGTGGCTTCCAAAATAGAATGATTCATGGCGATGTTCCGATACATTATGTCATGTATATGGTGCTTCAGCTCCTTGCAACGCTCCAAGGCTCCAGAGATAGCTCCGCGCCTTAGCACGTTCGGGAAAGCTCCGCACCCGCTGACGTCTCCGGCGTTCTGCAAGCAAACTGTGGGGTTATCAATACATTGTTATGCACTGGTGGGGAGGCTAGCTTGCCCACAATGCTATTATTACCAAACGTTCTATTTACTTTTGTGCTCCGTCTATCATTCATTGTCTTTCTAATCTTACCTGAGGATCAGTTTTATGGCATATTTCATAACCTATCCCGTGTTGCCAAATTCAAGTGTTTGTATGGAAATACATGTACGACTTACCCATACTTACCGTCCGGCCTTTCCTGTCCAAAGTAAACCAAGTTAGTCAACAATTCATATAAACTTTTAATGCTAAGGGCGTGTCCTTGCCTCAGGTCCTAGCACGACGTAGGCGTCTTTTCTAACTCGATTTCACGAAGTACTCTTTATCCTTTGGTGTGTTACATTTCAAGCCTGTTCAGAAGGCACTTCATTTAGTTACCTTAGACTACTTTGTTTCAATGCAAGGACTTGCACGTGGATTGCCACCAGCAAAGTCCACTTAATCTATATGCACCGTCGCTGGCACCACAAGCCATTTTGGACCCTTTCTCCCTTGGTAATTTCTCACCTATCATAGCGTGCGGCTAGAACACCCTGATAGTCTTTTGAAATACCCCGCACTTATGTCTCCTGGGTGGCCAAGCTCGCACCCAGCCTGGACAGTAAGCCATTTTGATTCCGCCTAGGCCGGCCACGATCCAACACCTTGATCATGCCGCTGGAATCCCTTATTTCTTCCACCTTCCGTATACGAGGGGATTGTCCACGACCATTTCATTTTGTTTGTCATTTTAACTTAACGGCTGTCTCTGAGCCGTAGGCTAACCCTTATCCTTAATGCATTATCGACCAGGTTGGCGTCCGTGCAGCGCGGGTAGCGAGCCCCGTTGCACGTGCCCGTCATACCTGTCGCTAACTATTTTTTTCTTTCTTATCTTTTATCCATTCTTTCTTTTCTTTCTTTTCATTTGTCCGTTCGTTCATTGATTCATTCACACATTCATTCATTCATTGATTAATTTATTCACTTATTCGTTCATTCTTTATTTCATTCATCATTATGCAACTCTCCTTGTGGGAGTCGCCTTGGCGGTCCATCGGTCCCATAGTCTTTCAATGTTGCTATACTGTACTCGAAACGACTATGTTGATAGTCTTTCCGTTTTATTGTTGTAAACCATTCATTGTTTTATTATTGAATGCATAAGGAACTCGAAACGTAAGCTCGTGCCTTAGCACGAGCGCGTAGTGCGGTACGAGAGTTCTCATATTTTCCATATTCTTTTCCATATTCTAAACAAGCATACAAGATGGGATTATTCCCTTAGCTACGTGCGTTGAGTCATTTATTAGCATGCGCGGTGTTATCGCCTAGCAATTCTAGCAATAGTGTCCGTATTATTATGTGTCTAGGCTAAGCAAAGACGGGTTCATCGGAGCCACCCACCTTAGCGATGTTCGCATCGGCCGAGCGATACTCCGAGCGTGTCTTTTGAAAGTCTAAGTCTGGATTCCTCTTGATAGGCCAATGTAAGCCTTGTATCGATTCTTCATCAGGTCGATGCCAACTCTTCGGGTCGACGGCTCGTTTGAGTCGTTGCACTTGCCGTTTGAATCGGCATTCTGCTAGGACGGAGTGGGTCATTACAGTACTACCCTGGAGGGGGCCTTTAGTAGCAGCTAATTTTCCAGGTATGGAGATGTATAGCCAACGAAGTTCTCATGTCGATTCTTCTCGAGATTTTATACGATTCTTCTTTGGTCTGCCGGCTTTACGTCGTACCGATGTGTCACTCTCCATTCCCAGAATACGTATTTTAATACGTGCACTGCTTGAATGTATTTATTTAATAATTATCATAAATTTGTTCTGTATTTAATTCTTTTAATTTTGTGCTAATTATTTTTGCTGTATTTCATTTTCTGCTTAGCTTTGCTTCTGGGCTCGGCTTGGGTTGGTTTATTTCCGGATTTGGGTGGTTCAACATGAACCCGACCAACCCACCATCATCTTCATTTAAAGCCTCAATCCTTTCTCTCTCTTCATTACTTCTTCTTTCTCATTTACTCTTCTTCTTCCTCCATTACTCTCCCACCCATCCATTTGGAGAGGCAAGTACATCTTGTAACCATGAGAAATTTCATGCATCCCTATTTATTTTTAGTCTATGTTGTTTTCTTCTCTTACTCTACAAGTTTAGGTCTCGAAGTTCTTGATTTCCATGGATGGTTGGGTGTAGATCTAAGTTTTAAGTTTTGTTTTTTGTATAGATTTTGTGGTTTTGATCTATCATACTTTGTTGTTTTTAAAAATAAGTGGTTTCATGTTGTAGAAAATTCAATTCTATCAAAGTTTGGCTTTTGAAAAGTTATATTTTGACTTGTTTTGAGAAAGTTATGGCCATGGCAAGTTTTCAGAACTTTCATGGCTGAACTTGTTTGTTTGGGGACGATGACCCCCATGTGCCCGGGAGGCCATGCACCGAGAGGCCATGCGTCGTGAAGTCCCGGCAACGCATCCCTTGACTCCGAGCGTGTCATGCACGTAGGTTCCTTACGCGCATGTAATAAAGATGCAACGTGAGTTTTCCATGCACGGATGTGCAGGAATTTCCATGCACGGATGTGCAGGAATTCCCATGCGCGGATTGTACAAGAATTTTCATGCACGAATGTACAAGAATTTCCATGCACAGATTTTACAGGAATTTCCATGCGCGGATGTGCAGGAATTCCCATGCACGGATTGTGCAGGAATTCCCATGCACGGATGTGCAGGAATTTCCATGCTCGAATGTACATGAATTTTCATGCGGATTGTGCAGGAATTCCCATGCGCGGATGTGCAAGAATTTCCATGCACGGATTGTGTAGGAATTTCCATGCGCGGATGTGCAGGAATTCCCATGCACAGATTGTGCAGGAATTTCCATGCACGGATGTGCAGAAATTTCTATGCGCAGATTGTGCAGGAATTCCCATGCGCGGATTGTGCAGAAATTTCCATGCACGAATGTGCAGGAATTCCCATACGCGAATGTGCAGGAATTCCCATACGTGGATGTACAGGAATTCCCATGCACAGATGTGCAAAAATTTCCATGCTCGGATGTACAAGAATTTACAACCACGGATTGTGCAGGAATCCCATGCGCCGGGATTGCCCTATTTCACTATTTTTCCCTGTTTAAGTTATTTTGTAGCTAGAATCTTAAAAAACTCATAATATAAAAGTGGTAGATCTTTTCCTTGGCTTCAAGAATATGTTACCAACTATTTTATGCAAGTTATAGACTTGACCATGCTTAATACTAGTTTGACTTTCATGCCATATCATGAATTGATCTCGACTGTTACTTTGACTAATGATTGATCATGCGTTCCTAGTTGGAACTAGAAGACTGGCTAGTCGTCTTATTGAATTGAATGAGACACGTTCATATTAACATGAACTATTACAATCGACTAGCCGATCCCGAACATTGGCATATGGATACGTGCAGACTTCAACTGATTTTCTACAAAAGCAGCATGTGTACTTTACAGTCAAGGCATGATTATTCCATGGCTAGGTCTGATTGTTGCATTACGTTATGTAAGACCTACAACCTAACCGCACAGGCATCGTTGTAGAGTTGTGCATATCTTACTTTGTACGAAAGTACTCACTCTGAATGACCATGATCCACGGCATGGGATTTCAATCAATATAGGGACTATTAAGTTAAATAAAATAACGATTGTATGGAAAGAGAATTGATTCTCGAATTCTTACATGGCAGCCATCCCAGGGCAATTGGTGCCCTGACATGCCGGTTGGTTCCCACAGATACTGCAAATCTGCCACACGGGCAGGGAGCGGTATCTGTTTATATTATTTATTGTATATTTATGACGGGCGTCCCGCTGGGACTCGTCTAATTCATGATTGGCGCAATTGATTATTGGATAAACTAGCCTTGCTTGCACATAGTAAGAACTGAGGAATCCTGATTGCATTTTTCATGACAATTTGGAACTTATAGTAGCAAGCCGTAGTAGTTGCATGGCCGTTTAAATTGATTTGTTTGTGTACTGTACCTACTTTGTTAACTACTGAGATGATCAGAATGTCAGGGCATGACGGGTCAACCTCTGTCCTTGTTTGGTTGGAAAGTTGGTTTGAAGTGTCGGGATGTTGTGTGAATCCCAGTAGCAAGCAGAGACTTATTATTATATTCTTAACTCTTATCACTTGTTTTAATTCTCATGCCGTGCTCCCTTGTGGTACTTGCTATTAGATGTCTAACCTCTCTGGTTTTGTATGGCCAGATTTAAAGCCAGTCCCCGAGGACTCAGCTTACTTCTACCTTCAAGATGGTCAATACTAGAGGGATGATCGCAGGAGGACACGAGTGGGTTCCTTGCTTCCTTGCTCGTTTTGCTACTTACTTTATATTTTGCCGCTTGGCACCGACATGTTAGTCGGATTGTCTTGTACTTACTTTTACATAATTGTAACTAAGTCAGATTGCAGCTGATAACGATTGTGTATACCTTGCTATATCATCTAGCTATGTTTTGTATAGCCAGATCTCAAGAACATTTTGACTAAGCGTTTGGGACGCCTTACTGCTTTATCTTACATGTTTTCTATTATTTCTTCTTGTTTGAATGATTGAGACAATAGATGTTGAGTAACCCTAGCGAGACTTTTATGTAGTATGCACCCCCTCGTCTTTTAGACAGCATTGATCGTATTATACGATATTCATCTACCCGTAATACGTAGCTGGCTGAGTCACTCCTCCGCTCTCCGGTATTCTGGTTCTGGGGCGTGACACGATGGTACTACAATTTCTTCTCTTACCAAGGGTGCTTGAATCTGGTAGGGTACTGGAATTGGTTCCATTTTTGCTTTATATATTTCGTAAGTTCGCAGTTGAAAATAGTGAATGATAAAATCTTTCAATATTAAAATTACACTATCTACACACAAAACGTACATGTATACATATATAAGTATGATACCATCTACCACATGTACAAGAACAATCGTCTAACCGTACAACATATGTTCTACTTGTTGCACGATCCATCACTTCATTATATAGCCATCAAATGCTAATATCTCTAAATGAGTTCTTTCTTTGATAATATTAGCCATAGTTTTCAACATTCTCGGACAAAAACTTGTTTCTATCTTTTCAGCAGTGTTTCTATTCTTTTCATGAAGTGTGATAATCTTGGCTCTAATACCATCGAGAAGTGTCGTTATTAGTTTATCACGTAACTTCTTAATCCAATTGTTAAAACATTCAGCAAGATTAGAAGTATTAATATCGAATCTGGGATAAGGAGCATATGTTGTAATCCAATATTCAAAACGACGATTTTCATCGTTCACACTAGTAAGCCAGCCGTACAATGTCATGTTCTCGGCTTTAATGATATCAAACAAATGTTCTGCATCTGTCGGATTGTATGATCTAGCAAGCGAATCTAATAAGTTTTGAAAAGTTTTTTCTCTCGCAATTTGTTTCATGTTCTGTTTGAAATGTTGAATACAAAAAATGGGGTGATTCCGAAAAACAACACGCATCGCATTTATTAAACCTTTTTGCTTATCAGAAATGAAAGAAATCCTATTCCATTCTATAGAAGAACTTTCAAAAGAAATTCTTAACGCGTTTAAAAACCAAGATCAAGAATCAGTATTTTCACCTTCAGCAAAAGCATATGCAATTGGATATAACTGGTAGTTTGGATCATGTGCACAAGCAATAAATAAAATACCTTGATATTTAGATGAAAGAACTTAGCATCAGTACTAATAACCGGTAAACAACCTCTTAAAAAATTGTCAATGCAAGCCTTAAAACAAATATATATTCTTTGGAAGCTATTGTCTTCTGCTGTTTGTAGAAAAAATCTACTACAGGATTTGTCTCCAAAATTCTAAATCTGTACTCCTCAAGACTACCACAAGCCTCAACATAACTTCCATTTATTTCGGCTAAGGACATCTCTCGAGCTCTCCATGCTTTAGAGTAAGTAATATGTACACGATGTTCTCTAAATATATCTCTAACTATCTGTGATGCGCTATACGACTGATTATCTTTAATTATATCAATTATCCTGCTCTTAATCCATGCAGCGCTAGCTAATCGATGACGTCCGATTAAGCCCACTAAAACAGGAATGATGACTTTCTAATGTACTTATTTTTACTATGTTTCCATTTCCAATGGATCTGGCATATACTCTCCAATTACAGTTCGATTGATCACAAGTATATATAATTCTACGAGAATTGTTCATAGTACTAGCTGAACAACTAAAATTATGTTCAATTGCAACATTACTTACAAAACTTCTAAATTCAGAACGAGAAAAAAATTCTTGACCGATAACTAATTCACAGGTGGAAGCATTATCTATATTATCATCTAAGTCATATTCCATATTTTCAACTAAATCATCACTGTTTCCGTCGTCTTCATCATCATTATCAGCGTCGAATTCATCTGATGATTGATTTTGTTGAAAAGATGGAACAATTTGTTGGGAAGAACTACCACCCGCAAAATATTGACTATTTCTGTTATCAAAAGTTGTGGCTATTTGAATAACAAAAATATTTACATAGCGTGATTGTGAATTAATTTCAAAAATATAATTGCATGCTTCATCACTATCTATTAAAAAAATCTACAATTAGAAAGACTTCAAAATAAATTCGTAATTAATAGAACAACATTGAATAATAAGATTACGTAAATTTTCAAAAGTAATACTTTCATAAGCTGAAAATTTTGAGTTTCTCCGCCTTCGTAATCTAACCCATTTAAGTTACCTCCGTGCGAACATATTATTCTTACGCTACGATCCATAATCGAAGGAGACAACTGCTAGAGATTGATCAGAAGTTTCTGCTGGAGAACTTGATGAATGGAGAACTTGATCAATGTGTGCTGGTGAGTAATAGAAAGAAGAGTGAGTAATATGGAGTGAGTTGTGAGGATTGAGTGCTCTCATGTGCTTTTTATAGGTGAATTTGAATAGAGCCGTTAGAACTAGCCGTTGAAAAAGGAGAAGAAGAAAGAAAGAAAGAAAGAAAGAAAGAAGAAAGAATAAGAAGAAGAAAAAAAATAGCCGTTGGCAGCTGTCCAGGCCCCCCCTCCAAGCCGCCAAGTGAGTTGGAGTCACCATCAGGAACCGCCAACTCACTTGGAGTTGTGTCCCTGAGTTTGGAATTTCTCCAAACTCGTCCTGTTCAGCGCAAATATATGAAATTTCATCCCTTGGATGAAATTTTCTGAAAATTAAAAGCTTGGTGCTATTAAAATTTATCTTTTTCCATTCTTCTCTTCTACCAAAATCTTGTCGCTATAAAAAAATTTCTCTCACTCCAAATGTGATCCTTAGTTGCCTTACCACAATTCGAACAATATGTCTATTTAGTTATCACAATCTTGTCTAGTTAGATGTAACTAATTGCAACAACAGGGAACATGGTTCAAGAAAGAAAGAAAAAAATGACACAAATATTGACATATTCAGAGTAAGTCATTTCAAAATTCGCCCGCCCGGACGGAGTATAGATGAGAGGTACAATCGTATCCACAGCACACACGATGAAAAAACCTTATCCACAAACCAAAGAAGATGATGTGTGGTCGGGAGC
This sequence comes from Iris pallida, assembly GCA_029216955.1. Classification (NCBI taxonomy): domain Eukaryota; kingdom Viridiplantae; phylum Streptophyta; class Magnoliopsida; order Asparagales; family Iridaceae; genus Iris; species Iris pallida. The sequence continues at coordinate 67,306 of JANAVB010008563.1, read as the reverse complement.
TTAAAACTTGCACCACACCGTCTTGCAGCAAAAAAACAAAACCACCACCAAATCAACCACCAAGAGGAAGCGATGTCAGAAACAAAGAGCAAAGGGAGAGAGGCAAAGAGTCCATAGGAACCAAACAATGGCTTCTGCTAACTCATTTCTCGCTCAGACTGGTTTCTCCACCAAAGTGTGGGTTACAAATAAGAAGTGGGGAAATCATAGGAAGCAACATCGAATAGTAGCCAGCAGCAGCAGCAAGAAGAAGGGCTACTGGAAAAGGAGAGAGAACCGAAGCAGGAGGAGGGCGTTCCTCAGCAGCAGCAGCAGCAGCAGCAGCCGAGAACAGCACAGCAGCTGCCGCAACAGCCGATGGCACGGAGCAAGAACATGAGCAGAGAGTACGGAGGGCAGTGGCTGAGCAGCGTCACCCGCCACGTCAGGATATATGCTGCCTACATCGACCCCGTCACCCACGCCTTCGACCAGACCCAGATGGACAAGCTCACCCTCATGCTCGACACCACCAACGAGTTCGTCTGGACCCCCGACGCTTGCCAGAAGGTCTATGCCTACTTCCAAGAACTCGTCGACCATTATGAGGTATTATTGATGACCCAAAAAACTACAACTACTATTCTTATACGTTTTAAGTCCCATAGAAAATGTTTACAAATACTTAACACATCTGGTCAGCAAATAGTAGAAAACTAATTACTAGTAAATAACCATGAATTAGATTTTTGTGAAGTTACAAGGTGGATTCGACTAGAGTAGCAGGAAAGATGCGACCTACTAATAAGTATCAAGAACCAAGATATAAATAATCAAGGCTCAAAACTTTAAGATTTATCAATTTTCTTTTTCTTGAGTTTGGGGTTAGGGAGTGGGTAAAGAACCATCGTCACAGACCCTCAGCAAGATTTAAGTCGACTCCAACCGTGCCTTCTACTTCTCTCAACTTCCAGGATCTCTTGTTCCTTCTTCCAACACCTATCGAACTGTACTCTATTACCCACAATTATCTGTCCACAGTTACTTGTGCATTCAAAATAATGATGCATAAGGTGGTGAGAATGAGATCTAGGACCCTTGACGAAAATGGATGCGTCTCTAACTCCATAAAGATTATTTTTCAATACAGTTTCTTTCAAATTTATGAAAATTTCATGTCTTGATTCTTCAATATCTCCTATTGTAGAAAATCGAACCTATCAGGCCAAAATTTTGGCAGAAAAGTCTGACCAGACTGTGTTTGTCCCATCTGATCAAGCCCAGCCTAGTATATTCTGTGGGAGATAATGCCTTTTTCTAAACATAAAAATGGGTTAGGGCAACTAGGCAGCCGAGTATACCAAGTTGGCATCAAATTTTATGCAGCCAGCAGCATACCCGGCCCAATCAGCAGTAAATTGGGCCAGTGTGTTGTTTACTTGCTGTTGGCCTGCCAATGCTAACCCACCTCTGAACATAGTATGCCCTATAGCAACCAGACCAGTTTGTCCTCTGATTCATCAGATTAATCCACATAGTACAGTGTCATGATTCTAGATTCAGAATGTAGGAATTTATTTTGTAGGATAGCAAGGCTCAATTGGAATTCCACGATGGTCCCGTCCCAACCATAAGAGCTATAGTTTTGGCCTCAGAATTTCTACATTCAGAATGTAGGAATTTATTTTGTAAAATAGTAAGGCTCAATTCGGAGTCTCAATTTCTAGATTCTAGATTTTATATTAGTTTTTGAAAAAGAAAACAAATATGACACATGGGTCAACATCCACTCATCTCATTTGGGTCTCATGATTTAGTTTTTTACTATTCTCGTACAAATCTAACCCATTCTACATTTATTTATTTTAAAGTTGGGACGGCCTCAAGATGCATTTTTGAGCTCCATCTATTAATGATGCTCTAAGAGATTCATAAGCATCAAGAAATTTTTAATTGCAACTTCTGCAAGGACCTCCACATTATTGAAATTTGTAGGCCACAACATCCTTTTTTTTTTGGTTTTCCTCCCATGTGGAGAACATCTGGAGTGGGACCAGTTTCATCTATGTGTCTGAGAAGCTCGGAGAATCGTTAGCGACGAATGGAGCTGTAGAAATTTTGGATCTTGCGCGGTTACAATTATTTGGGTCGGATTTTTTTTTCTCAACCGTCAGAATTGCTGTTTTTTTGGAAAGTTTCTTTAGGCTGCTATACGGGGTTTCTAAAGCTCCAAAAGTTCTATAAGAAATTGAAAAGGTTTGTGCAAATGTGCATTCAAGAGATTGGAAAAGGTGATTTGGGAGATCGAAGAATTAGGACTTCAGGGGAGATCGTTCGAAGAGATTATCTTCGAGTTCTCGTTCTTTGATAAAACTTATTCATTCTCCACCTATACTCATTCTCCGTTATTTGAGTAATAGTTGTGGTGGATTCAGTTTCGAATCAATGGGAGAAGTCTGTAGATGTCGACCTATTTCTTATATCCTATTAGTGGAAGATTCCCTGGGTTGGACTCCAAAAGTCCCGTGGTTTTCTCCTGCACTAGATTTCCTAATAAAAACTCATTATGTTTGCAATTGTTGCTTTTGTGGTATTGTGATTGTGTATTGCATGATTCTTTGATTTATTTTAATTCTCACGAATTCCTATCAATCGGGACAGTTGAATTCCGCTACTTTCAAGCTTCGATCCCAAAATAGTGGTGATAGAACGTAAAGTTGGAGGTGTCAGGTAATTTGACATATTGCCTGAGAGGAAAGATGAATGAGAAACCTGCTCGTATGATGAACCTAAATGTCACGAATTATCACCATTGGCAAAGTAAGATGAAGGATCTTCCTCTCGTAAATAAATTGCATCTACCAGTGCTTGCAGCTGGGAAACCCAAGGATAAATTCAATGATGAGTGGGAGTTCGAGCATCTACAAATGTGGTAATATCAGGTAGTTCATTGATGACATGTATATATTCTATCTCATCACAAGAGAAGTCCATGCATGAGAGGACTTCGTAGGAGAAGTTAGGTCCTTATACCCTAAGAAGACCAGCATCAACAAATTATTTCTGATCCGACATATAGTTGGTCTAAAGAAAAAGGATGGTACGTCGATTACGAATCATGTGAATGAATTCCAGGGCATGGTTGATTAGCTAGCAGCAATGGGGGTCAAATTTAACGATGAAATTCAAGGATTTTGGTTGTTGGGTACTTGGCTAAAACGTGGGAAATCATAGGGTTATCTAGATCAATTTTGCTCCTGACAATGTTGTGAATCTAGACTTTGCTAAAATTAGGTTGTTGAATGACGAGATACGGAGGTAAGCTCATGGCATATATTCACCATCACAGTTGGAAGTGTTAGTATTAGTGTCAAAGAGTAAGAAAATGAGGAAAATATGGATTTAGACGACCAACAAAATAACATAGAAAAGTCCAAGGGTCGGTACAAACCCTTCGAAGTCTATCATTGTGGTAGAAAGAAAATATTTAAAAAAATTGCTTTACGTGGAAGAGAGAAAAAGCGCAACAAGGGAAAGCATGATAAGAACACAATAGTAGCAATGTCAGTACATAGATGTGACATTATTATTGTAGGTGATAAGGTGACTTTGAAGCCAGACTGCGATGATAACATTTGGCTGGTGGACTCGGGGCTTCCGTGCACGTATCTCACAATATGAGAATATTTGCCACTTAGACGACATGTGGTTGTGAAGTGTTAAAGATGGGAAACGTAGGTATGTCAAGAGAGAGTGTCATTGGAGTTGTCCACTTGAGACCAATATAGAAGCTACATTTGTTCTCATGGGAGTTCATCACATCGTTGACATCCACTTTAATCTCGTATCAGTTAGCAAGCTGGATTAGAAAGGGTTCTTCATTCTCTTTAGGAACTCTTCAAGAATGTTGGTTACTGCCAGGAGAAACAAGAGATCCAGTCACTTAACGCACATAGTACACAGGAGGTCGACGTAGTTAGTGATGTGTTACCGAGCTATGACATAAGTGGATTAGTCATATTAGCGAGAAAGTGATAAGCTACCTTGCGAACATGAAGGTGCTCCCAATGAAGCTTGCAAAGTTGGAGGGATGTTTGTACTATATGGTTGGAAAGCAACACAAGTTGTCATTTCAGAGTCACCCATATTCGAGGAAGGCGGTGTTGTTGTTGATTTACTCAGACATTTGTGGTCCATTAAAGATATATATAAAAAATAGTGGTGCTTCTTCGTAACCTTATTGATGATTGTTCCACGAATGTTTCGGTCTATGCTATAAAGATCGATGGTTAGGTGTTGAATACTTTCAAATTTCAGGCCTTTGTTGATTGAAAAACTGGTAGGAAGGTGAACTATGTCTGCCCCGACAATGGAGGTGAGTACATAGGTCCATTTGATGTTAATGCAAAGAGCAATAGTTACGATACCAAAAGACTTCGCCTAAGATGCCCAACTCAATAGTATAGTAGAACAGATGAACCAGGCACTAATGGAGAGGGTGTGGTACTTGTTGTCAAAAGCAAAGTTGTTGAGCAGTTATTAGGGAGAGTATCTTTATACTACAACTCATATTATTAACATTTCTCCTTATGTACCTAAATAAAATATGGTACAATGAGGAGTCATCATATGGTAGCCTATGAGGGTCTGGATGTAAGGCCTTCCTGCATATACCAAAGCATGAGGGGACCAAGCTTGAGGCGAAGACGAGGAAGTTCATCTTTACCGGATATGGTAGTGATGAGTTCAACTATAAACTCTATAATCCAGCGGGAAGAAGCTTTACAATTCGTCATCTACAACAACTGCTTGCAAGCCTCCGTTGCTGCAATAAACTTTGCCTCTGTCGTAGACAAGGTAACACATTTTGCATCCACGATTGCCACGAAACTTCTCCACCAACGAACATCATAACATAGTCCAAAGTCGATCTCCTAGTATCCACATTTCTAGACATATCAATGTCAGTATAACCAACCAGCTTTGGTCCATTACTCCCAAATAAAAGATAACGAAGGATCCATTTGATCGTCCTTCAATGTAACATCCCATTTGAAAGATACATGCTAATAATATCGACTATATGAATAATATATGCCTTATACACATCATAACATACATGAGACTTCCCACTGTAAAGCATATGGAACTCGCTCCATATCTTTATTTTTGTCCTTGGTCGGTGGACACTGCTCCCTAGTGAGCTTGAAATGAGCTGCAGGGGGTGCTTACATTCTTCGATTTGTCCATCCCAAAATATTGAAGTACTCGGCGAATATACTTCTCTTGGATAAATAAAGAAACTTGGAGGTCCACATCTTGAAAATCTCTATTCCAGGAATAGTCTTCATTGTGCCCAAGTCCTTCATAAAGAAGGTCGTACAAGTTGGTGATTTAACTCCGCTATCTTGGTGGCATTTCGTTCCACCAACAACATATCATCTATATAGAGCAGTAAAATGATGAAATCATCTTCAGGAAAATACTTCATAAAGACACAATGCTCCGATGTCATACGGGCATGACCATGCTCCCCTATAAACTTGAACTTTCTGCCACTACTGTGGAGCTTGCTTCAGACCATACAGATTTTTCTTCAACGAGTGTCCAGATGCGACTTGTCCTTCTTACAGAAACCCTTGGGCTACTCTATGTATAATTTCTCCTCTAAATTACAGTAGAGGGACGCCATCTTGACATCCACCTGCTCAATCTCTATATCAAAATTGGCTGCTATACCTAGTACCACTCGATAGATGATAACTTGACGACCAACATGAAGATCTCATCAAAATACATGCCCTTTCGCTGACTGTAGCCTTTGACTATCATCCTCGCTTTGTATCAAGGATGAGTAGCAGCTTATGTCTGCTTCATTCTGAACACCCACCGATTTTTAAAGTCTTCTTACCCTTTGGCAACCACACCAGCTCATATGGAATTGGTCTGTAGGAAACTCATCTCCTCTTGTATGACCTGCATCCACTTTTGTCTATTTTTGTCTTCCATTGCCTCTAGAATTTTTTGGATTTTCTCCCGTCAATCAAAAGAACATACTCATTTGACGAGTACCTCGTGGATGGTGGACGCTCTCTCGTGCTTCTTCTCAACAAAACCTCTGGTGTTGGCTGTGCACCGACAACCTTATCCCCTTCAGAACTACCTCTTGGGCATGCCCATCCTCCTAAGGGTCATCTTGATCACCATCATCAGGCCGATGACCAATATTGGGAGCAACTTAATGTATTGGCTCTCCCGTATTTATAATCTCTTAGTATCCCAAGCGAAATGGATCTAACTCATGCAAATCCTCAGCCTCAAAGGCATCTTGGAATCCTGAGTGTTGGTCATGGTTTAATCCGACGAATATCATATCCTGGCTTCTAATAAGATTTATTTCTACTGGATCGTAGTGTATACACCTGAACTCATCATGACTATAGCCGACAAAAATACTGCGTCATCTTCGGCTCAAGTTTAGACCTCTTATCCTTCAATACATATGTACGAAGACCTTACAACCAAAGACCCATAGGTGATATAACGGCTCATTTTCGTACCATACTTTGTCAGGCACATCACTCTATAAATGAGCACTAGCTAGGAGGCAAATTAATCACATGAGAAAATTTGTTAAAAGTCTCACCCCAATAACAGCTCGACAAGTTTGCCTCTGAGAGAAAATATCGTACGTGCTCCATCAGTATCCCTATTTATACGCTCTATTATGTCTTTGAGCTGAGGCATCTTTGGCAGCGACTTCTAGTATTGAATCAATTGTTCTTTTCAACAAGCATCAAAGGGACCAATATATTTGTGCCATTATCGAACTGAACACACTTTAATTTCTTGCCCGTCTCCCTTTCAATGGAAGCATGAAATTCCTTGAAAGTTGGTAGCACGTGATCCTTGGTCTTTATAACATAGACCTAAACCTTTTTATTGATAAACTTTACAAAATAAGAAGCACCACTAATAGATTTGACCTTCATTGGATCACATATGAATCGGCTCGAGCAGCGCCTACTTCCTTGAAGTTTGGTGATTTAGAAAGATACCCTATATTGCTTTCCAGTCATGTAGTACGTGCACTTCTCCAATTTTGTGAACTTTATTGCTGGACACCTTCTTGTTCACTAAGTAGTTCATGATTCATTTGTTGCTGATATAGCTGAACCGCTTGTGCCACAAATCAGTAGATGCTTCACTAATGCATTCACCTCATGTGTCCTTTGTGTTATCCCTTCTATATAGTAGAGATCAGACTTCTTGCTTTCTCTATCAATCACCATCAAACTTCTAGAAAGATTCCACTAATCATTCTTGAAGAGATTGAAGAATCCTTCATCATCCAACCTTCCAATCGACATCTAGTTGAAACGCATGTCGGGGACATTACGAACATCTCTGAGCACAATAATTTCTTCCATATTAGTCTTCAAATGCACATCTCCAATGGCAATCGGCTTTGACACATTTTTGTTGCTCATCTTCAATAATTCACAGTCTTTTGTTGTGTATGTGGCAAATAGTGCCATGTTGCAAGATGTGCGCTGAAGTCCCTGAGTCCACCAGCCATGAATTATTATCGCATGCGAGATTCATAATAACTTCATCACCCACAATAATGACATCGCCTCCATACGCTGAGATGGTCCTTGTAGTAATTTTACTATGCTTCCCTTTATCGTCCTTCTTCTCTCTCTTCCAAGCGAAATTGTTTCGCTTGATATGGCCCCATAATAATATTCAGTGTCCTCGTACTGAACCATGAACTTTCTCTGCTCTTGTCCCTGCACCGCTTGGACCAATTGCTTTTACTCTTCATCGACTCTCCGAAACAAGAACCTCTGAATTAGATATAGATGAAGTGCCTTGAGATTTTCTTCGTATTTCTTCATTCAACACCATGTTCTTGGCAAATTACAGACTGACTACATCTTATGGAGTAGAAGCGATCATGGGCACTCGTACGGTCTTCCACGAGTCTAGCAAAGTACATAGTAAAAGTATCTCATGTACCTCGTTGTCGAACTTTACTCCCATAGAAGTAGGGGTGAGCATTATTCGGTTTTGAACCGAAAACCGAACCGATTAAGAGATTCGGTTCGGTTTTAAAAAAAATCGGTTCGGTTTCGGTTTTGAAAATACTAAATTTTCTTATTCGGTTTCGGTTTCGGTCCAAAACCGAAAATCGAATAAGAAAATATATATAATATATATATATATATATATATATTATATAGGCATATATATATATATATATAGATAGAGAGATATAGAGAGGTATACTATAGGTATATAATAATATATCTAGGTATATTTAGTTATTATATATATTAACAAAAAAAACACAAATAAACCCAAAAATCGAATAAACCGAAAACCGAACCGATTTAATTCGGTTCGGTTCGGTTCAGTTATTGACCAATTCGGTTCGGTTTTGCTTTCGGTTTCGGTCCAATTCGGTTTTCGGTTATTCGGTTCGGTTGGAACCGAATAAACCGAATACTCACCCCTACATAGAAATAATGGTCAACCATGCCCTAGAACTCACTTAAGTAATCCGTAATGGAGAACCATTCCTAGAACTCACAAGAAGAAAGTGAAAGATTACTAAAGAGAAATGATGAGGAAGAACCGATGTAGAACTTTCTGAAACGATCTTTTTCAAATAATTTTATAAACTCCGAAACCATCTTCCTCTTGGTTGAAGAACTGCACCCTCAAGAAAACTCTCCTTCGATTGTAATGTATCGGGATTAGGGTTATAAAATTTCTATTTAAACCACCCCAATCTTGAAAAGATTGGACCATCAATTTTGATCCAACGGTATTAATAAAACATCCAAATTTACCTTTTTGTCCCGACACAAGTATACTGTTGGTATACCTAAAAGTAGATACTTTCTGCCAGAACCGTTCTGGAACAAAACCACGTATTACTAGTGTACCGGCAGTACACCGGCGGCGGTATACCTCTGGCACTGATACAACTTTGTCCAAATTCTGATGCGCGCTCAGATCATGCTACCTTTGTCGCCTTTGACTCCCCGAGCTTTTCCAACACCCTGATGACGCTCGTCGCAATCCACTATGTTTCCACATGGGTTAGGAACCCCACCCATACGAACAACTGTGTCCAGAAAATCTGTAAGAATGGAAGTATCAGAACCCCAAGTTGTTCATGCCTAGAGAGTTGAATTCAGCTTGATACTTACAGCTTGGAATTCATGCCCAGATGGATCAGGATCAGACCCACAAACATATATAAGAATGGAAGTATAGGTAAATTTTCCTAGTTCTATGAGAAAGCCATAAATAGCGGGGACAAGATATACTTATATTTATATTGTACATCTGCTCAACAACAACAAAAAAACTTGAGAACATATTTATGATCACATCTTATTTGATACGAAATTCAGTAAAGGTCAATTGACAATTACCGAATCAACATACTGGACGAAAAGTGACTCATGAATAGCAGCAGAATCATGTTTAGTTCCAGAAGTATTCAAAAGAGAGAAGTGAGAGGGCGAATACAAGTCAGCAAACACAAGCAATTCAAAAAAAAAAAAAAAAAAACTGTTGTGCAAGGAAAATCTACTACTTATTTATGATTATCTGATGATTAACAAAATTCTATGTTTGTGAATTAAAGGGAGCTCCACTCTCCGAATACACACTCCGTTGATCGGTTCAGATATTGAGCACTACATCCGTAAACTGCTTTATGATGGAGAGATCAAGTACAACATGAATGCCAGGGTTCTAAACTTCAGCATGGGCAAGCCGCGTGTCAAATTCAACAGCAGCCAAATTCAAGATGTATAGCAAAAGGTAAATGCAGCACAAAATGTCATTATAGTAGCACAAAATGTATAATGCAGCCCAGTGATTCTGCCATTGGCACAACCTGACATGTCATGACTTGTAATGTTATCTGCAAAATATATTTACAATGCCAATAATTAAAACCTCGTAGTACTTTGGCAATAGCAAACAGATGCATGGACAGCCTCCAGTTGATCTGGATTCAACTCTCTAGGCATGAACCCCAAGCTAAGTCATGTCATGATCAACAAATGGCCTTGTTCCATTGCGGAAAGCTGGTTTCTTCCATGGTATAAACGCTCCTTTGTGGCTTAGATTCTGCACAATAGTTTGGACTTGTCAGCAATGGAGAAGCTCATAACATGCCATGATGGTCCAAGACATTTTGTTTTGAAATTGAATAAAAATCAATGTGAAATGTAGCTTCTCATACTAAACAAAAATTGTTTTACTGCATATTAGTCCATTCCCTTTCTTTGTTAGAAAGGGAACTTGGCAACCAGCTAAACTATCAAGTTTTGGCACTTCAATGAATCAATACCATAAACTATCACTATGACATTGACATGTATAAAAAGGGGTGGTTAAGTTGCACTTCATATCTTGAACTATCAAGTTTTTGAACTTCAATACCATGAAGTGTCAAGTTTCAGGACATGGATAAAAAGGGAATTGCTAATTTGCACTTAATATCCTGAATTATCGACTTTTGACACTTCAATACCATAAACTTTTATTTTTTCAAGTTGTTACCCTAAACTTTATATTGTCACTAATGCTGTATTTGGTTGCTAAGAAAGTGGGTGTTGGGGTGTGGTGGTGGTGGTGGGTACCATAGCACCAGTCCTTGTGTACAGGAGATTCTTAGTGTTTATTTGGTGCCTTTTTAACATATTTCGTTTTCCTTTCCTGATAGTTAATGGTAAAAAAAAAAGTGCAGATTAGCCTAGGATACAGAAGAACATATGAAACAAATTTATGATATTCATTTAAAAAGAAGGTTAAGAAATAAAAAAATTGTAGAAAGCTTACCTTCAACCAGAAGAAAAAACCACGCAAGAGAGTCAATCTCTTATGAGGGTCAGCACATTCAATTTGTTCTCTAAGATCTAAAATCATTAAAAAATATACTTTAATTTTTCCATGAATTATTTGAAAACTATAAGTAAGAATTGTTACATTAATAGGAAATCATAAATTAGAAAGATATGCCAATACAGTACAGGCCATGTGTAGAAGACACTATTACCAAGTGTATAGTGAATGCCTTTAAATCCTTGTATTCCTTATAATAAATCTAGTTATAAACTCCTAAATATCAGTGACAGTATGATATCATGTACTTCTATCATACACATTAACATTATTTTTCTACTCTATACTTGTAGTGCTCATTGATCATTTTTTTAAGAACAGTCTGATGTTTGCATACAAGTACATGCATTACATCACTTGCTCTGCATTTCCACATTATATTCAATATTTTCACCTCAGGTTCATTGCACCTGTTATCCCGTAAGTTATTAATTGTAGTTTCCACATTGACAAGTTTGATGGCTATCATATACTAGGGTCTCAAACTTGCACTTTGCATTTTATTGTCAAAAGATCCCTTCACATCCATTCTTGATGTATGTCTACCTGCAATTGGTCATAGGAATTAATAGCCTGATTTAATATGCATTTTCCTTATCCTTTTTCGGTATGGACGTATCAGGTTCACCAAACCCGGCATTATTGTATACAAAATTGTGTAATAAGTTATTAGATGTAGATGTTGCATCTAATTCGCAACCAATTACTGCATCACATAGTTCAGACAATGTAGAGGATATTGGCCTGAGATTTTTAAACTAGTGTTGTTGGTTTCTAATGAGCTTTAAACTAGTGTTCTTATTGACGGAACGAAAAATTGAATGATGACAAGGCCAAGAATATATGCACACATTTTCACAAAAGCTTAGGGAGGCGGTACATAATGTATATCAAAATTTAGAAAAGTTATAGTAAAAAAAATTCAAATATTTCAGAATTTAGAGGGCCATGTCCTCAGGCCTTACTTTAGTTCCAAACTTTTTAATATTTACACATTCAGGATAAAATGAGGGGTAAATAAGCTATAGCAGTTCTTGATTGTCACATAGAACTGTGGACATCAAAATTAACTTTGGTTTTTGATGTTATGAAGGTGGCATTAAGATGAGAAAACAATTGCAATAGCATTGTTCTGATCACTAATACTTCCAGTACCCTCCATCTCCAATGGGAATTTTTAATATTGGATTTCTATCCTACTTGGCATGGTACTTTAAGCAAATTTCTATCCTAATTGTTAGAGTTTCTATAAAGAAATTACAAACAAAATATAGCCTCTAATGGTTCTCCATTTCTATCATGTGGCAACAAATGAATGGATCACTTTAATGTTGTGGGGCATGGAGTTTCTATGATAGAAACCCTAATAGAAACTCTCCATCCTACATCAATGCTACATAGGATAGAAATTTACATTGTGAGAGGTTTTTTTTCCTAAAGTTTGTATGTACCATAAAAATAGGGGAGATATAAACCCCCTGTTGGAGATGGCCTTACAAGACTTGCGCAAGTAAAATAAGATGACACAAAATTCGATCGGAGTTATGAATTAAATCCAATGATTTTTTATTTTATTTTTGCGATACCCGGCGTAACGCACAGAACTTTGTGCACACTACGTTGCATGCCATTTGGGCCTTGCCCGCAATTTTCATATATACACCCGCCTTTTCCGCGGTTCGATCCCGAGACCGTCCGCCTGGCCAAGAAGATTATACCTCTCCTCACGACCATAAGAGCTTGTTGAGTTTAGTAATCCAATGATTCACCATCCGCAAACCCTGAATTGTTTCTAATAATAATAGCAAAATAACCCCAAAAAGAGGCAGAAGCAACTCAAAATCTGACCCGAATAGCGATCCAGGTAGGAAAGCCCCAACTCTGCCGTGCGGAAGGACGCGCTCCGTAGCCGCAGTTCCTTACATCTGCTCATCGGTCTGCGGAGAGCCGCCTCTTCCATCAGCTGACCATACTCCTCCTGGTTGAATGGCTCGTCGAGGCACCGCCTCAATCTGTCCCCGAAAGAACCCTCGCCACCACCCTGTCCACCTCCCATGGAAATTAATCACCATACATATAAACTGAACGTACAAAGAAAAAGACCGATACTAACATGGCAATGTTGTACTTGTAGGTCCCGTCCTCTTACGAGAACAGGAACCGTCGTCTCGTTTGCGTACGTCCTCGGAGCCACCACGTGAGATGAAATATTCCAGATAAGTGCGATAGCATTTGTTTATGGATGGGTCCGAACGCAAGTGTTGGGAACCCAAATTGGCTCTCCTCCTCCTCCTCCTCCTCCTCCTCCTTCTCCTCCTCCCGTCGGAACAACGAGCATCATTTGGACCGGTGAGTTTCTCGTTCATCTTAAAGAGGTAGGATTTGCTATCTTGACGGAGATGGTCCAAGAATCGCTTGTAGGAGGGATCCATGGCTTCTTCTCGTTGTTGTAGTGGCATCGCAGAAAGAGGAAGAGAGAGGGGAGATGTATGGGAGTTATAGAGGGAAGGGAGTAGCACTTGTGTAAGAAAGTGAGGAGAAGAGGAGGGGACGGAAAAAAATATATATATATAATAGTGTTTTGGACTGTAGAAAGAGTGATTACATGGCACTTTTCTGGTTGTGGGACTTGAATTGAACACTAATTTTGATTGGAATGTTTTCTCAGTAGATAAAGTTTTTATATATTTTTTTTATTCTCATGTCTGAGAATTGAATTTTAGTTTTTTTTTTTTTTTTTTTACTTAATTTCCGAATTATGTCATGTTGCATATCGTAAGACGTGGTGGAAACCAACCTTGGTGGCGACAACCAACAACCTCTTTCCGTAGAGCAGGGGATTGAAGGCCACTTTGTAGCGTCCTCTCGTATGAAAGTCTATACGTTGGATTTGATCCTACACTTCCAGCAAATTGAGCAAACAGTAGCAATCATGAAACGTTGAGAAAACCGCTTCGCGATCCAAAAAACGACGTCACGTGAGCAAAGTATGCGACATCACGAAAGATGGTCAAGTATCGACACGTGAGCAGCGTCCACGGAAGGCTGGTTTAGATTCATCTATTTCTAGCTACGTGGAGTTTGATGTTTTCGCCAGACTTGATAATCGTGGAGGTGACATGCTACATAACCAACGAGACAACGATGGTCGACATGGCACATATTATGATGCCATGCTCCTAGCAATGGCCCCGTGTTGGCTTGTGACTAGTATAACTCAGTCGGAATTGAGTAATTGGGGAAACCTTTCAGCAACTAATTGCTCGGTACAAATGAATGAAGAATCTTTCCTACATGGATTGATTTATATTGGAATAAGTCCAAAATGCACTATATTGTGTCTTCGAGAACGAACTCTATAAAAGTCTCTTCCATATCTTTTCAATGTTGTTTTGTTGGACATTTTTGTTGCTTGTTTTTTATGAATGTATTTTCGTTGTCGTTTTCGATGAATGTTTTCATTGTTCGCTTTCATCGACCTATGCATTCATTTTAAGCATTATGAGATAATAAGAAAAGAAAAATAGAAGAAACATATTGATCCGATGTTGGTGTCATTGTAGAAGGACATATAACAGAGGCTTGATCGTTGCGAAGTAATTTTTCTATCAGTAGGTGGTATTGACTATTCTTTCTTCTTCCTTCATGCCTTAATAAAAGAATTCTCTACAATGTGATTTTGTAATCCCACTTTTCCTAAAGAATTGGTCATATTAATCTATGGCATATTTTATAGTTACCTTCTATTATATTGTTTTTTTAAAACTTTATTAGATATACAGTTTTAAATATCTAAGCATTATATAGTTTTAATACGTATACCTCCTAGGGGTGAGCGTTGGTATAATCGGTCGGTATTTGGTCAATTTTTTCGATATTTTTTTAAATCGCTATTTGAAAAATCAATACCAATATCGTACCATTTAGAATGGTTTTTTCGGTTTCGGTTAAATCGGTATTCGGTCGATTTTTGTTCGGTATCGGTATTTTGCCAATTAATATTTGATCAATTAACACACTTAATATTGTAGAACCTCTTAACCTATAATATATATTTTTTACTTTTTTGGAAGTATTAATTTTAAAGCTAAGCCTCTACCAACCAAACAATTAATCAAAATTATTAGAACAATATGTAACAAGTCGCAAACACCTAAAAATGAGCTTAAAATATCAAACGCGGTCACTAAGTTTATAAGTTTAAGTAACCAAAATTCACTTCAAAAATCTATGAGAACACAAAACATAAGCTCAAAAGATCAAAAACTCAATTCTTAGCATTCTTAACATAAATTCAAGTCCACTAAAATCCATTCCAAGTTCTAGGAAACCAACCAAAACAAAGATAAAAATGAAAATGAGTAGTGTAAAATTAATCATGAACAACATTAAAAAATGTGTGTGTGTGTGTGTGTGTGTGTGTGTGTGTGTGTGTGTGTGTGGTGTGGGTTCGGTTCGGTATTTTCGGTATGGTATTACACTCAAACCGTTACCATTACCATTATACCGTAATTTAGTCGGTTCGGCAATTCGATATCAGTACATAATTTTGGTTCGGTTTTTCGAAATATTTTTAATCGGTATTCGGTCGGTTTTCTATATCGGTCGATATTTGCTCACCCTAATACCTCCAATTATTTTTGCCTATTAGATCAACTTAGTGATTTTTAATCCAACCCATAACCAATTTGAGCCAGCCCAACATCATGAGTTAAAAGCCCAAAGGCTATGAGCATTAGCAAACCCTTCTCTACATTTAATCAAAGGCCATTCTTTTAAACCAACCAATTTATTAGGTAGTCAGCCCATATCTATTAAAAGACCAAAAGCCCACATGAAGCCCGCATCTGTTAATCAAAGCCAAAGTTTCGGGTTGGTAATTCCTCAAACCCATCTAGTATTAAACCGACCCGACCGATAGCAATAGTTTAAAACCCAAATACCAGATGGTTTTTTCTAAGGGCACCACCCTTTTTGCTAGATGCTAGCCCAAAAATGTTTCAAAATATTACAAGTTTGCCATCAATTTTTTTTACTTGGGGCTAGCCCAAGCAAAGGTATAAATACCAACTTTTGTTTTCTTTTTCTCTCTCCCTCAACTCTTTTCTTCTCTTCCTCAACTCTTTTCTTCTCTTCCTCAACTCTAGGTCAAAGAATTTAACCCCAAGTTTTTCCCCTACGTACATTTTTTTCAAATTTTTCTCTCCCTCAACTCTAGGTCATTGACTTCTCTCATTTATTGGTAAGTCATCGAATTAATATATGTTTAATGTTTTAAACATAAATTTCATATAAAAGTTGAATTATGTTTAATATAGAAAAATATTGAACATGGAACAACCGGGATCATCAAATGTTGTATACTCTCTTCCCGCCACGTCCGAAGAACACTTTGATGCATCGGAAGCCCTCTTGGTAACTAAATTTTAACTTTTCATCGGGTAAAAATTAGTGTTGTGACACATAGGACTGCCACCTCTCTGGCAGTTCCGATCATAGATTAGGACTGCCAGAGAGGTGACAGTCCTTCACATATGTAGGACTGTCAGGGGCCTGGCAGTCCTACATATGTGAAGGACTGCCACCTCTCTAGCAGCCATAATCTATGAAACTTATTTGCTTTATGATATTGTCTAATCGTATTAACTTTTAAGTTCTATTGTAGGACTTGAGATCTTCCAATTTTGCAGTACCGGCTCCAATTGCACTCAATGTAGCCCATTTATTCTGGACCGATATTTGTTTTGAATCAAGCGAGGGTGCGGTACATTGGTGTCGAGAAGTTGGACGGAAAAACGATATAGTTCTAGTGATATCCAGATCGACCCAAAATCGCCCGAAACGACAAACTGTGGTGGTTGGTTGTGAAAGAGGTGGTGTGTTCAGAACGCACAAGAAAAATACAGTTATCCAAAGTAAAGTTCCAAAAAAATGTTGGAACGAGAAAATGTGGTTGTCCATTCACAATATATATTAGAAATAAGAAGAAGGAAAATGGACAGTAGAAGTGAAGAATGGAACCCACAACCATGAGATTGCCGAGACACTATTGGGTCATCCGTATGTCGGACGGTTGAACAATACGGAGAAGAAGATAGTTGAAGACTTGTCCACCTCCGGAGTTGTACCGAGACAAATATATTCCGTCATACGAAATGAAGATGAGAAGATCAAGTCTACAATGAAGTCAATATACAACGCCCTATCTTCTTCAAACGCTGTCCGGACGAAATCAAGAATGGCGATGCAAGAAGTGCTCAAGTTGCTTGTCGATAATCATTATGTTGAGTTCCATAGAAGACATCCCCAGAGTAATGAAGTAATTTTAATCTTTTGGGCTCATCCCGATTGCACAAGTTTGGCCAGGTCTTTTGCCGACGTGTTAGTCCTTGATTGTATGTACAAGACCAATAAGTTTAAGATGCCTCTCTTTCATGTTGTCGGGTTCACCTCTACTTGGAAAATATTTCCAGTGGCATTTTGCTTCATGAAGAGTGAGAAACTTGAAGCCTACACATGGGCGTTAGAGAAACTGAAAATACTTTACACCGGTCATATAGAGCCGTCAGTTTTTGTTACCGACAGAGAGTATGCCCTAATTAATGCTATTCACATTATTTTTTTCTCAAGCGGATACATTGCTATGCACTTGGCATGTCAATCGTAATATTCAAGCCCAATGTAAGTTGAAGTTTCAGAAGGAGGATGGTAAAATTGACATATAAATTTTTGACGAATTCTACAATAATTGGAATTGTGTGGCGAGCCTCTACGATTGCCAGTTACGACGCCGCATGGTACTTGTTCAAGCAAAAGTGGGAGGCGAGGGAGCCGGCATGCATTTCTTACATCAAAGATACATGGCTTGAACCGCACAAAGAATAATTCGTCTTAGCATGGTCGAATGTGGTGAAGCATTACGGTACGACAACTACCAACCGTGTCGAAGGAGCACACTTTTTATTGAAGAGACACCTAAATCATCTCTCGGCAACTTTGTCTCTGTTTGGCAAGCTATACATTTATCAGTAGACCGGATGGTGAATGAAATTAAGACATCATTTGAGATAAGTTTGAATATAGTCAAGCATGAGCATAGAAAGGAAGTACTCTTAGATGCTTTAATGTGCGTGGTATCTCACAAGGCGTTGGCATTAATAGTTGATGAGATTGAAAGGTCAAAGTTTGTCAGGTTTGATCCCGAGGTTTGCGGGTGTGTATATCGACATACACTGGGCCTCCCTTGTACACATCAGATTAATGAATATCGCCGTGAATCCATTCCTATTCCAGTAGATGCTGTCGATCAACGTTGGAGGCATTTGTCTATGATGCCCCTGGTAAAGACAGACGATGATTTCTTCTCTTTGCCACAAGTGAAACTTCTCCACGTAAGGTGGTGTGCCTCAGTAGGAGCGGAACGGATGTCTATTGAGCTTAAAATCCAAGAAATTGTATGTCCGGTGACTACTAGAATGCAATTAGCCGTCCGTTGTTCCAATCCTAAAGGCAGGTCTCAAACAAGATTGACTAGTTCACATAAGAGAAGGCTGGAGTCGACTAAGAGAGATCCATCGTCCTTTGAGCATGTTAAACGAAGCTTACAGCAACCTCTGCCTGCACGGAAGGGCAAGCTTGTCGTTCGCCAAAAAATGGAGAAAATGGACCTCCCAAGAGAAGATACCGTTGCAAGCCAAACAACGAGTTTGTATATTGACAAATTTCAACCTGAGCTTCGCAGTTACATTTGGTCTATTGTCGATGTCCCCGGTGATGGCCATTACGGATTTCATGTGCTTGCAAGACATCTTGGTTATGATGACAAAGACGGATGGAGACGTGTGAGGTAGGAGCTATACGAGGAGTTAGAGACTCGTCTTCCATTCTACTCCCGCATCCTAAGCGAAGAAACGGTTGCAAGTTTGTTGTTAAGTACCCCTTGCACCGACAGTGTTACCGGAAAAGACCACTACATGTCAGTTCCGTCTGCCGGCTATTTATTTGCTAATAGGTATATGATACCTGTTGTACTTATCTCGTCGGATATTAGCAATACATTCTTTTCGATGTGCGCTCCTCCGACGGACTACGGACATTCTAACCTATGTACTATAGGTTTGATCGGGGATCACTTCGTTATACTAAAGATGATCGCTCATTCTCCGATTCCTCCACCTTCAACAGTTTGGTACAAAAGAGCACTGGTCGAAGCCATCGCTTGGACCACACCTTTCGTTGATCAGATCAACCATTGTAAAAAGTTGTTGAAGTTTGAGGAGCCAAGAGACTTACCTGCTGACCACTACGACGTCGAAATCGACTAAGTATGTATATATTTACAGTTTAACATTTTGTATATGGAGGACCACTTTTGTATACATGAAATATGAAGTCCACTAATCTATATGGAGTAAATTTTGTATACAGTAAATTTCACATATTGGACTATATTGTATATGGAGGACCACTTTTGTATACAGTGAAATATGAAGTTCAGTATGTTATATGTGTTTACATGTGTGCTATCTGTGTTATATGTGTCTACCTGTGTGCTATCTGTGTTATATGTGTTTACCTGTGTGCAAGTATGTGTGGCAAAATACACCAATTTGTTAAAGTATCCGATCCAGTATCAGGACTGCCACCCTGGCAGTCCTACATGTGTGAAGGAGGACTGCCAGCACCTTGGCAGTCCTAATTCAAACTTGCTGTAACAGCAAGTTTCAATTAGGACTGCCAGGGTGCTGGCAGTCCTCCTTCAGTGTAGGACTGCCAGGGGGTGGCAGTCCTATTTATAAGTCTCTGTGACAGAGTTTCAGTATGAGGAGCTCATCACAGAGTTTTATAAGTAGGACTGCCACCCCATGGTAGTCCTACACTCAAGTAGAACTGCCAGGGTGCTGGCAGTCCTATTTCAAACTTTCTGTTACAGCAAGTTTGAAATAGGACTGCCAGCACCATGGCAGTCCTACTTGAGTGTAGGACTGCCAGGGGGTGGCAGTCCTACTTATAAAACTCTGTGACAGAGTGTCACGACCCGCACCCACTGTGAGGGTACGAGAGCGTAACAACGCCCAGCTAACGCCGCAGTGTCGGCGGTAGAACGCTGTTCTAGGTCATGAACTATAACTAACATAATATGAATGCTCTCCATAAGGAAGCCAACACAGAGGTACAACTCAACCAAAATCTAGAGATAGAATACGGCACGATAAAATAGATAAGAGAATCCTCAACCGAGGTACAACAGAAATGAAATACAAGTCTCAATATCTCTACAATATACAAACTCTGAATCAAGAACAACAACTAAGCCTAAAAAGAAAAAACAGTCTAAACTATCTATGCTAAGCAAGGTATCGTCCTCAGCAGTTGCCTGAACCTCCCCTGGGGTCCAGGTCGCGAGTGTCAACTAGGCAAACTCCAAGTAAGGGTGCAGGGTGCCTCATCATCCTCTGTAAAATTTTCAACAGGTCCAGTCAGGACGGGAGCGAGCACAAAACATCTCACGCAGTTCATAACGAGTTAGGAAATATAAAGCATGCAATAGAGTAAAGTACATGAAATGCTGAAAGAAGAAGATATATAAAAAACAGTAGAGATTTGATAACAGGAAATATCTAAATATGATAAGTAAGACTGTAAGGAACATGTGATTTTAGAGCACAATATGGTTATGTAAACGGGTTGGGTTATACAATAAAATGGGACTCCTTTGTACGTGGGTGTACAATGGACATATACAATTTCTTATACAATACGATTGATCACATAACCATTTCTACTCCCCCTCCCCAATCAATACACAAGGATCCAATTCAGTTACGTTACCTTATACAATGGCTTGTATAATGACTTGTACAATGGCTTATACAATGACTTGTACAATGGCTTATACAATGACTTGTACAATGGCTTGTACAATGGCTCAATGTGATACTGAGAGTACAATATGCACAATGAGTGTACAATGATAAGGGTATTCAATAAATACAACATGTAAGTGAAACGCACATCACAATATGTACTTAGTGAATACAAGGAGATAACATCTCAGAAGAAGATCCATATAGTACCAATCCGTGATAATGAATCGTGTCAGCATCAAGTACAGTAATCTAGAGCAAGAATGTAAATCCAGGCAAGTATGAAACGGTCAGAGAATGTACTCGCCTCGTATCTGAATGTCTGAAGTAAATGTACTGTCCGAGATGAAGTACCTGACTCCTAGTTAGAGCAACACAAGTCAAGATGTATACAGGGAATGATATATGGAATGTATAATGCATCTGCATGCTGTCTAGGTCAACTAGACTAAAGTCAACACTGGGTCAACTCCAGTCAACTAAGCTAGTCAAACTAGGTCAACTAGGTCAAGTCCTAGCCCAACAAGTCTAACAAGTCTCATTAGGCCTAACCAAGCCTAGTCTAGCAATCACACACCAATCACAAGGCTATACAAGCCAACAAACATCCAAATTCCTATATAAGCATGTATATATTCAACTCATAGCATATACTCATATGTGAAATCACTCATAGGCATAGGAACCTACAATAAGTGTTCATACCCACAACATACATTGTATCACATCACTCATATATGGATAGTATATATATACAAGACATATATATAAAATATATGTAGAGTTAGGGGAAGAACCACATGCACTTATATATAGAATGTGAAAAGGGTGAATCATGTATAATGTATGTGTGAGTGTGTACATGTTCTGTCCAAGGACAGTAGAGTGTTCAGATTATTAAGGAGTGTGTCAATAGAAAATGTGTGTGTGTAATGTGATAGGGATCAATAGAAGTGTATGTGTACATGACAAAAGTTTGTGTGCACTAATCTCAGTTTTAGGCTCGTGTGCAAGGGTGTCAAGTGTTATAGCCAACATTATGATAGGAAGTACAGTTGGTAGGTTGTGTTCCCAGGATTTAGGCATAGGTGCATAACAGGAAAATGAATCAATGTGTATGTGTGTATATGTGATACCATGTGTGTGATAAATTAGTGGATAGGATTTCATCTCAACATCAACAATTTACCAATTCCAATTCAATGCATAGGAAGAGGGAAAGTTTTCAGGTTCATTCAAAGAAGGAATCTCAGGAAAACAAAACAGGTAAAGGAAAAGGAAAATAGTGTGTATTTCAAAACCTGTGTGTGGGTATATGAGAAGGAAAGTACAAAACAGTTTTCTGTTTTGAAATGTGTGTGTGAGTATGGTGTGCGTGGTTATTAGGAAACAGTGATGTGAATATTTGGGTTTCCAGTTTTCAGTCAACTCAGGTTTTCATGACCCTCTTGGTTAACATCTGTATAGGGAAATCTCAGTGTCTCAATGTGTGAAAAAAATCAAAGTGAAATGAATCATTTAGTTCTCAGAAAAATAGAAAAACAGTGGCAAGTGTGTATACAGTTCAATAGCTGAAAATCTCAGAATTTATAGGACACCATGTGGACCCAATTAAATGTTGAAATCTCAGTTTTAAACAGTTGAACTCCAAACTCAGATTATCATGTGAACAAAAGGGAAATTAATGAGCATGCCATATCTCAGATAATAGCTGAGAACATACTCTAAATCTCAGGTTTTAAGAATTTAGACCCAGGAATGCATTTAGATTCTCAGGTTTCTATTGACTGAAAACACAAACTAATCTCAATGTTAATGTAATTCATGAACAGTTTACAAATCAATCTAAATGGTTTAAGCTATTCTCAGGTTTTTAAACAAAAGAATTCAGGTATTCAAATCTCAGGAAATCAGGTCAGTTCAGAAATTAAGAAATTAACTAACATTCAAACCATGCATTTCAAATCCCATTTAAGAACCTAACCCTCAAAGCAATGCACACAAGAGCCAACATTCTCTTCTCAGGTTAATGAAAACTGGAATAGTGGGAAGCAATTAAACAGTGTAGCAAGGGGTCTATAGGAAATCAATCACAGGTAATAGGAGTAGGAAAATAGTGTAGTGTATATCATACAATGTGTGTGTTAACATGGAAAGAGTGATGTGTCATACATGTGTGTATATGAAAGGGAGAGGGGAGGACTGTGTATATGGGGTATACCTGAGTGTGTGCAAGGAAAAGAAAACAGTGAAAGGAAGGAAAGAAGTCAGTGAACCAAACAATAGTTAAACAGGACCAATCTCAGGTTTTAAGGAGTGAATTAACAGTGAAATGCAAGAAACAGTGAATCATAAAATAGAGAATTCCTCTCAGGTTATTACCAAAGGAGAAATCTCATATTTTTATGAAACATGGATTCAGTTAGGTCCTAAACAGTACACCATTTCCAATTTACATCACTGCTTGAATTCTCAGATTTTTATGAAGTTAATGAGACTTGTGAGAAGAATTGGTATCAGTCCATGAAGGACTGAAACCCATCTCAGGTTCTCAGTTACAGTTGACAGGGAAAAATGTTAAAGGGAAATAGGAAAAACTGTTAATGATAATCACACCTTCGATTCACAGGTTTTAAAATGAATCAATGCATTCTTTCAGCTTTACTAACAGGATGGAAGGAAAATCAAATCAGGTTTTCATAATTCAAATCACCTCTCAGGTTATAGATAACTGAGAACACAAACTCATATAAATTCCAGTTTAGCAATGAAATCTCAGTTAAAGAAGAACCAACTCAGTCTATACATTTCGAAAAAGAATGGAAAATCAACATATTAAACAACATTCAAAACTCAGTAGATTAGAGAGGGAAAAACATGAATCAATTCTCAGTTCATAGACTCAGGTTCAATAACAGTTTCGAAAAAAAAACCAACCCAATACTAATATCCCATTTCCCAATTCCAAAAGCCTATATTTGAATTTAAATACTTAGCTAATATTAATTGTAACATGTGGGGATACATAAACAGTGAGGAACACAAATTAAAATAGGGAATTAAAGTTAGGAAAAACACTGAACCACCCCGTATCAGAAATGTATCAGTGAGCAGCAGAAAATCCCAATTCGAACCCAATTCTCCATAACAAATCATTTCTATTATGCAACCTAATATAACAGGGATTTTACAACATACCTAGAATCTATTTAGCAATTTAAAACATTATTTAAAGGCATTAATAACAATTAACACAGAACACAATCAGCACACTGGCATACACAGTGCACGACACGTGCACAGGCAATATCGTGTCCGACACGACACGAGAGCTCGTAAAACTCGAGGAGCCTCGTGTCAGTCATGGACACGACACACGTGTCAAGTTTTAGGTGTCCAAGTGGCGTGTGCACAGAGCAATGCTACCCGAGCAGCAGGGCATGCCACCTGCCCGCACGCACGTGTGCACGACCGCGTGTCCGCGTGTCTGTGCGACTCCAAAACGACACAAAACCATCTCAGACACGAAGTAACCAATAAGCGACACTAAAATGAGTATTTCTATTCAATCACATTCAGAAAACATTAAGGAAAAACCTATTGGGGCATTAGGTCGAACACCTAGGCAATCCTATTGAAACGTGTCTGATACGGACACGTATTCGACACAAGTTAGGGTCAGCTCCTACCTGAGGCTAGAGGGGACCTAGGACTATGTATTCATGATGATAAATCAGTAGTTTAAATGGGGAAGAGGGATTTACCAATGGTTGTCTCAAGCTCCAAAAACTGTCAAAGTGCAGTCCATGTAACTGTAGCTCGAGCACAATATGATCCCCAAATCAGTACTCTACCTCCATGGACAGCAAGAGGGTGGTAGTTAGGTCACAATGTAAGAAGTTTGGTTGAAAAAGGATGAGGAATGGAGAAGTTATGGAAAAAGGAAGTTGAGCTCACCTTGTTCTTGAGGATGGAGAGAATGAACAAGGAGGCAAAGATTTGGGAGGGATTAAATAGGGGGAAATTCCAAGATGGCTGCCCTAAAATCTAGGGCTAGGGTTGATCTAAGGGTTCTCCATCATTCTAGACAATTCAATGGCTAGATGAAACCTAGGTAACCTATCACTAGTCTTAACTAATCAATATGACTAATAACTAATCAATCACAAATCATGACTAGCCATGACTAACCATGACCAATCTCAATCTAACTTAGTCTAACCATGACTAACTAGGACTAATCTAGGTTAGGCTAAACTAGACCACATGAAAATTAGTTAATAATATTTAAATCAAACCATTCACAATAAATCATTTAAATTCCTAATAAAATATATTACATTCTAAAAATTCAAAAGTGACAAAAATACCCTCTAGGCTAAAATGACAAATGAAACACCATAATCTCATGGCTAGGCTCTAGGTCAAGCTGTCTCTATGGTTACACTAGCTAGACACCAAAATCACAAGTCATGATTTTAAATAGTTTAAAATTAATTAAAAATCATCAAAAATCACAATATGAAATAGATATCAATAAATAATAATTATAATTCAAAATTTTAAAAATTACCCTCATTTGGAAAACTGGGTGTTACACAGAGTTTCAGTTTGAGGAGCTCATCACAGAGTTTTACAAGTATGACTGCACCCCCTGCAGTCCTATTTTAAACTTTCTTTTACAGCAAGTTTGAAATAGGACTGCCAATACCCTGGCAGTCCTACTTGAGTGTAGGACTGCCAGGGGGTTGCAGTCCTACTTATAAAACTCTGTGACAGAGTTTCAGTTTGAGGAGCTCATCACAGAGTTTTATAAGTAGGACAGCCACCCCTGACAGTCCTACACTCAAGTAGGACTGCTAGGGTGCTGGCAATCTTATTTTAAACTTGCTGTAACAGTAAGTTTCAATTAGGACTGCCAGTACCCTGGCAGTCCTACTTGAGTGTAGGACTGCCAGAGGGGTGGCAGTCCTACTTATAAAACTCTGTGACAGAGTTTCAGTTTGCAAGTTTGTCACAGAGTTTTAGTATCAGAACTGCCACACCCCTGGCGGTCCTACACTCAAGTAGGACTGCCAGGGGGGTGGCAGTCCTACTTGAGTGTAGGACTGCCAGGGGGGTGGCAGTCCTGATACTAAATCACAAGTACATAAATAACAATAATTCATCACAAGTACATAAATATCCAACAACATAAGTGTCAACTTGTCTAGTACTTCAAAATAAGTGTCAACATAAGTACATTTCAGACAAAATATCCAACTTGAAAACAACAACATAAGTCTAACTACATATCATGAATATCCAACATAAGTCCAACTTCAAAATATCCAACTTGTCTAGTACTACAAAATATCCAACTACATATCATTCCACATCCAACTTTAGTTTCAAATAAGAAAAATATCCAGATCCAACTACATATCATGCCGGGCCTTTGAACGAGACTCCCTATTATTCATGAAGGGGAACTCGACCACGTCGTCGATGCGATCAAGCTCGTTGGCGACCGCAACACTAGTGTCACTTTGGCAACCTCTCCGGAGTGTCTGGGCCAATTCCTTCACCATTTGAGACTGAAAATGAAAGTATAAATGAATTAAGTCTACAAACATAAAAATCTCAGTCTTATTACAAATACAGAACTCACCATTCTCACCAACCCAGCATACAAGATATTTTTGGAAGAAAGAACTCCGATTGCTCCGACGGCCACGGGACCCAGATTTGTAGGGTTCGACAACTTAGGATGTCCGACCCCGAGGAAGTAAGGCATGTAGTCCTCGCTGCGGTCGGCCATCATGGTGACCGGTCGTCTTTCAGATTCCCGAAGTACATGTCGTTGCCACTCGGAGTAAAAGTCGGTCACCCAGTCGAAATCTGCCGGTTTGTAATTTAAAGGTTGGGTTCCGCACGGAGGCTCCAACAGTCGTAGTGTGCGCTTCGGCACAGTTTGCACAAAGCCAAACTGACGAAGTACTCTATCGGGCATATACGGTTCCGTGATATCATAGCATGTGATCATGCCATGAAATAAAGAAACTGGTTGGACCTCACGATTCTGCTCACGTAAATTCCGGTATGGATTCCAAAAAATCTGTAAGAAAACAGTTAACAACAAAACAAAATTAACATAAAAAAGTAAGTCAAAATTTAGTACATCTTCTGTCACCAAATTGTCTAGTACTTCACGAATGAAAGCCAGTGTTTGCCAATTTTTGGTTTCCAGCTGGGATGGCCTCCATCGAGACACTCTAGGAAGGTTTTCAACATACTCTGGGTTCAGGTCAGTCCGTCTGAGCATCGAAAAGT
This sequence comes from Iris pallida, assembly GCA_029216955.1. Lineage (NCBI taxonomy): Eukaryota > Viridiplantae > Streptophyta > Magnoliopsida > Asparagales > Iridaceae > Iris > Iris pallida. The sequence continues at coordinate 40,217 of JANAVB010008563.1, read as the reverse complement.
GCTCGTATATCCATGCCTATTCAATTTATAAATGAATAGTCAAAAAATAAACAACAAAATGAAGTATACAAGATTAAATTGTTAGAAGTTTTCTTACATGTAGCAGAGTCTGACAGCCGACCATTGTCTTAGTCCCGACACGGGATGTGATGCCGAGCTCGCGGTAAAGATTGGCTAGGATACCGCTTACCCAGGATATATCAATGAAGTCATCCACTTCAGATAAATTGAGCATGTACCTAGCATGTATCGACGTTCCGGATTTGTCCGAAATGTCGATCATTCCAAGGACGAACAACATGTACGCACGGGCCACCGCGTCGACCATATCATCGTCATCCACCTCTATATCCATGAAGTGGTCCACCAGAAATGACATGAATTTTATATGACTTCTTGAAGCCTGGCAGAGTTGTAAAACTCGTAGCCTGAAGTCCAAGGTGACTTGAGACAAGCTTGACGATCTTTTCGTACCATTTCACAGATTTCTCATTGGTGTAATGTTCTTTGGTTATGACACGCCCGGTCACTGGTAGCTCCAGTAACCGGTAGACGTCGTCAAGTGTAATGGTCATCTCCCATGCTGGGAGATGAAATGTGTTGGTCTCCGGGTGCCATCTCTCCACAAAGACGGATATGAGGGCACTATCCATTGTCCGATAAGCGTTTTGTGCCAAATTGTGCAAGCCGCTCGGTATGATTTTGCTCTGGATGGCCTCCGATAAGCTTTCAAACTGCCAGGACACAGTTTTCTTCCCGTAACTCACAGCCCTAAGGATACGATATGTCTTTTGTATATCGAACAACAGAAAAACATAACAATTATGAAATACATATATATAGTATACTAAACTGGTAGCTTACAAACGTCATGTACATACCGGGTTCTTCCATATTTCATACGCAATGTGGTTCTCAAAAGAAACTAACATTGAGCAACCGGACGGACGGACAAGCGGCTCAGAAGGACCGGCCTCCTCAAATGGAGCAGAACCGCCTTGACGTGATAGGAGTCGGCCAATTGGCACGTCGTCGTCGTCGTCATCGGAAAAACGTGTAGGAGTGGGAGCTCGTTGCTTCGACCGAGTTTGACGTGCTGGTGGCGGCATCCGAGACCGAGCTTGGGGCGCCGGTTCGAAAATTGTTAGCGGACGCTCGAGAGAACGTCCCGCACGTTCCTTCCGCTTTGACGCGGTGGGCCGTATTCTTTTGTTAGCGGTCGGTGGACTGCAGGACAACATACAATTATTAAATAATAGAAACATAAATAAGACATGCAGTTACCCCCGCATATGAGCATCATGCAGTTACCCACCCCCATATCTCATTACAGTAGGACTGCCATGCCTGTGGCAGTCCTAATGTAAATCAGGACTGTGGCAGTCCTAATGTAAATCAGGACTGTGACAGTCCTGATTTACATTAAGACTGCCACAGGCCTGGCAGTCCTACTGTATTCAAACCCGAACGGCCAAAACGAGATGCCCGTTTGTCGTGTTTTAGGGTTAGGATTTCAAGATAAAATGTGGGTTTCTTGTGTTCGAAAATTCCTTTCATGAACCATAAAGAGATTCTAAACCTAATTTATCAAAAAAAATTTAGAGAATTAAAAATATTCTAGGGTTTTGAATAGAATGTACAAAATTCTTGAAGAAATTAGGGAATAACGTACCTAGATTCCGGTTGCTTCGACTTGCGTGTCATCTCTTCGAATCTACGAATGTTGTTGAAGAAATCTTGGTGGAGGAATTGGGAGTGGAGTGGTGGAGAAGAAATTAGGGTTTTGGGAGAGGGAGAGGGAGAGGGAGAGAGCTCTTTTTTTCTTTTGGTGGAGAGAGAGTGTAGAATGGGTTATAAGAAGAAATGAAATATTTGGGGGGTTGGACTGTCCCCTAGCAAAATTTGGATGTCCCCTAGCAAATTCTTCACCTTCTTGGGCTGCCCCAAGTAAGGGTTGCCCCTATCAATAATGGTAGTGCCCTTTATAAAAAACCATACCAGATATGTGCGCAGTTTTCGTTCTTCCTTTCTTTTTCGTCGACGAACAGCAGAGGCCGTCCGTGCATCTCCGGCGAGCGGCTCTCGTCGATCAACCCAGAGTCTTCTCGAACCTTCGCTGCCACCGACTTACCCAAGCTCATCTCGACCGTCCGCTGCAACCGACCTACTCGCAGCAGATCGCCGCCGTCCGTCCCTAACCGCCGGTGAGCCTTCGCCGCATCTATAAATAGTGACCCCGTCTCCTCAATTTATTCATCCCACTTTCCGTGGCGAAGCCCTGCCAAGCTCCTTCCCTGTGCTGTTCTTCTTCATCATCGGCGATCCGAGCTTCTCGGCCATGGCGGTTTCCCGGCGAGCATCAAGCGAGGGTCGACGCTAGCAGTCCCCGGAGTTCCACTGGCGCGCAGCGTTCTCCGACGAGTGGCTCCATCGCAGATCGGTTCTTCTTCACCGACTGTTAGTTCTTTGCGACTTCTCACTACGGCTCTGTTCTGGTGTCGATCAACCGATCGAACTATTGATCCAGTAAGTATCGATTCTTCCTTCTTATTCTGGAATTGAGTGATCGATCGGTGAAGTTTCGTTGATAATTTAATTCTCCGAGATCATTAGAATTCAATTGGAATGTACGATCTCTTTTTTCCATTCTGGATCACCACCTATTTGTGTAATTGCCGCAGGGAATTCTCCACCGGCGACACCGTTCCAATTGGACACGGGGACACAGAAATTCTTTAATTTGACACTACTCAGGTATAACTCTTTTCCAGGATCGGTTGCAGATGATTCTTCTTGTATTTGAATTCTATGTCGGTTGGAACAAATTTGTGTGTGTCGGAGATGTTCTGTGGACACGGTCTCTGCGTGTCGAGAGGAGATACTGGTAGTGAGCTGACACGAGCTTGTAGAGTGCTATGTCTTCATTAACTGGATTGTGTTGAAATGCTTGCTGTAGGAGACTTGCAAGATATTAGAGAGAGAGAGAGAGAGAGAGAGAGAGAGAGAAATGTTGTGTTTAAGCATGATTTGGAGTTGGACTGGCAATTGAGCTGAGGATTTTGAATTATACGTGACCGTTAGAGATTAGGGTTATTGGTGGGTTTCAGTTCGTGATGAATAAGCTGGGTGGTTGATTTGTTTTGAAAGGGCAGAAGTAATGGGCCAGTAGCAAGATTTTAGTGGATGGGCCAAGGTTGAGAATGAAAGGTTGGGCTGGATTGATAATACTAGTTGGGTAGGCTATTGTAATTTAGTAATTGGTATTAGTGAGTTATTTTAGTTAATTGGTTGGTTAATTATTAGTTAAGTGATTAGTTTATTAATTGGTAAGTTGTTAAGTAGGAATTTAGCAATAAAAAATAGAATTTAGAAATGAATTGCTTTGAGGACTTTTAGGCTTTAAGAAATATTTCTAGTTGGGCCAAGGTTTGAAGGAACTTTAATAGGAATGCTTTATTGAATTTTGAATAGGTTTTGGACTAGAAGCAAAGACGAGCACATTGGACCGAGGCAAGTACTCCGTATTTTGTTTTCCAATATTAAATAAATACAATTTATATTATTTCCTAAATTGGCATTACTCATATTGCGACACGATTTTTAACACGAATCATGACTCTTGCATCGCATGCTTTTATTTAAAGTCTTGAATCTTAATTGTTATGAATTTTCGAATCATGAATCAAGTTCCGAATCTTGCTTGATTTTTCGAATCATGGGGAAGGAGAAATACCGAGTAGATGTGTGGTCAAACCAGTCTAGTCCGAAGCATAGCTTGACATACACTGCACGTATGTCCAAGTCTGATCAATCCGAATCTAAACCTTAGCCAGACACATGTCGAAACAGTATTTCAAATTACATAGAATGCTAGTTGTGCATCATTGATTCATTGTCCAACTTTGTGACTAGTTATATTATTATATTATGATTCTCATAGTTTCTCGTGTTGCAGATTGCATTTCATTACAGTGATCGTGTATTGTCTGGTTCAGATTTCCATTTACTTTTATGCTTCATCTATTATTGTGTTATATTATGCGGGGATATACTTTGCTCCTTTTCTGACTGCATCGTTGTCTACCAGGTGTTAGCAACTTGGCTTGATGATTGCTTTGGAAGAATTAGAATTAGTATAGAATCATTTATGTACTATTCATTGTATATTATTTTGAGAATTTGGCCGAATTTGTCTCCGGGTTAAGATCGATATGTATATGTACCAAAAAGAGATATAGTAGACTGTAAACGTGTGTGTGTTTGATTGGTTTCCGTTTATTAGTTACGTGATTGAGCATAGATTGATATCATTATCACTTGAGGACTCCCGATAACTAGATAGCTGACTGTCGCTGTCAACGACAGCGTAGGATGGACGCGCTCACAACCCGTACCTGATCATGCGGGCACGGGGCATGACACATTTGATTGACGATGCCTTAGTAAATTTAGAAGATAAGAGAAGTCACATGTATTTTGTTATTGCTAATGATTGAAATATTGGTAGGAGCATATTTATAGAGGGTCCCAGGGGGGCCATGCCCCCCCCCCCCCCCCCCCCCCCCTCCTCTAATTTTTTTAAATGTCGATTACTATATAGAAAATTTATGTAGTTTCTAAATATATATTAGCTCGACTTCCTAATGTATAAATAGTAAACTAGCTTTAGTGGTAGTACTTTGGGCTTTTAAATGAGAGATCATGAGTTTGAGCCTCATCTTTGTTAACTAAATGTTTTACATATTTTGAATATGTACAATTTTTGTTGTTGCTCTTTTCTAACATTTTGAAAATATTGACATTCTTTTTTTTGCTTTTTTTTGAAGTTTTTTGCTGTTGAAGTTTAATTAACATGAAAATTTTAAGGATTTCTATATATAGCAGCACGACCTCCCTTGGATTTAAATCCTGGCTTTGCCCTTGAATATTGGAACTGTAAATTGTTAGTGAATTTTTGTACGAGAATAATATAGTATAACTTCACATGGAAAGCAATATGAAAATGGTTTGGTATCATAGGATAGTTAAAAATGGTTTGGAACCAACGGGTCGCCAATCATGATAACCCTGAATGGGAATTGAAATTGCGAGCATAGACTCGAGGAAGTTGATATGCGAGCAGGCATTTGTATTTACATTTACTTTCATTTTCTATCACTACGCATAATATATTTTTATAGCTAAGTTGCATTAGTATTTGCATCTTCATGGACAACTTTTGCACAAAGTTTGGTGTATATTTTCTCGAACGGTATCTGGGACACTATGACCGTATCGGCCTAGAAGAAAATTATTCTGACGTGCTAATAGGCATAAGGTACTGTTGGACCTTCATTGAGGCTAGCTACCTGCTTTGAAAGGGAGCATCGCAATATCTTATAAAAGTCCTTCGTGGTGCTGAAATCACTAATGGGCTACTACAAAAATAAGTCAAATTAGTGATACATTAAAACATCTCTAATCACATAATTTGCGTCACTAAAACTCATTAGCAATGTATTTAGTGAGTCGCTTAGAAATGTCATTAATCGTCAATGTAGTGACCAAACAAAGCACGTCGGTCCCATGTCGTTAAATCAGCAACCTTTAGCAGCATACGTATATATGTCCCTCCATTAGCGATGTGTGAGATGGTTGTATTATTCGTCGCTTTAGCAATAGCTATTTTAGCAGCATTATCTTGCTTTTGCGACGTCATTGCTAACATGGAAAAGTCTGCCATGTCAACAGTTATGCAACAAAGTCGCAACGTTTAACAATGACTTTTTTTTATTAGCGATGTTACTTGAGTCGCTAACCATCGTTAAACCTACCAGATTATATCTTAGTGACTAATTTGCGATGTATAGATACATATAGCGACGCATGGATATACATTAGTGACGTGTTTTTTCGTCGATAATCGTCGCTAAGCATCGCTAAACTTCGCTAACTTCAAAAAAAAAAAAAAGCAACAACATAATAATATATATCCAAAGGCAATATTCTAGTACACAAAGAGTACATAACATATAGAATCACTAAAGAAACTCTTTAATAGAACAAACAAATTTCATTTATATAATAAAACAGATGTAATTTGTCATAGTTTTCTTCTACAATATATCCAGCCTTATTCAAATGCAATAATTGTTCAATATACCGATGACTGCATCTGCCTTTGCCATGGAGTCAGTGCCATAGATGCTTTGACTTGCCAAAGATCCGGTGCCATTGTTGCGTTCATCTTTCTCTTTTTCTAATATATTTTCAATTTGTTTGCATTTATTTTCCCAATAACTTGTGAAGGATATTTTTGCGAACTAGGGAAACAAGACTGTAACTTTATTGACTCCCAATGGTAAGATATGCCATGTTAACTTCTACAAAAAATAGAAGGCAAATATATATGAAAAAAGTATGAAAGAAAGAGCTACATGTGCATGCCGTAAGAAACTATGATTTATTAGTCTTTTGCTATCGTGGAAACAAGGTGTTCACATTAAGGATCTTTGACAAAATACCATTTTATGAGAAGACATATTCTTGTGGTTTTCATACAGCATACGAGAACCATAAGGATATGTCTTCTTGCAACATGCGATTCTGTCAAGACTCTAAAAGATGAACACTATATTGCCACTGTAATGAAAGAATAGTAGATCATAGTCTATTAAGGTATGCACGTTTAATTTTTTGCCCATCACTTTACTCATATGTATTTGCCTTGTATTTCTTTATAGAACTCAACATGGCATATATAGTCATTGAAAGTCATTATAGTTACAGCCTTGTCTATCTTGTCCGCGAAAATATTTATGCACGTTCTTAAGGGACTAACTACAAATAAACAAAAAAATTATATTAAGAGAGAGGGGTGTGTGAGAATATAGGAACATATACAAAATATATTGTAAAATATATCATTGACCAATAAAAATAACTATTTGATCACAAGTCCAATCTGATAATTAAAAATTTTGTTCTACAATACATGTTACAATTGAAATGAACCATCCTAACTCAATTTTTTAATCCTCATCTGGCAATTCTTCTTTTTTGTCTTCCTCTTCCACCTCTTCGTCTTCATCCGCATCTTTAGTTCTTTATCTATTTCATCTTATTCTTCCTTTAATTCTACCTCTTTGTACTTGATTAGATGCATAATGAGTAACTTCCTTAGAGTCCACATCTAGTGTATTTGTTATAAGAGATAGCTCAACCTCCAAGCATCACTCTTCTCAGCATAACCTATGAAAGTCTTGTAGTCTTCGTACCCAGCTTCTGAATATTCAAGTTCGGAAGCTTCATATACGCTAGACACCCCATACTCGAATAACATTCAAGTCGGGGTCTGACTTTGAACTAGAGTTCATGAGAAGTGACATCGGAAGTTGCGTACGACTTTCTATTCAGAATGAAAGTAGTCGTAAGCGCAGCTTCTTCCCAGAAGCAATTTGGAAGACCTGCAGTCAACAACATTGTATTCATCATTCTGTCAACGTTTTGTTCTTCCTTTCTGCAACACCATTTGATGAGGAGAATACGGAGTAGTTATCTCGTTGGCCATTCCATGTTCTCTGCAAAACGATACAAATTCAAGAGACATATATTCTCTACCTCGATCACTTCTGAGTCTCTTGAGTTATTGTCTGGTTTGACGTTCGGATTTAGCCTTGAAGTCCTAAAACTTCTCGAACGCTTCATCCTTTGACTTGAGTAGATAGACAAATGCGTACTTTGAGAAAAATGTCGATGAAAGTAATAAAGTACTTCATCCCGGCCTTTGTGGAAAACTGTTTGAAGTCACAAATATTTGAGTGCACAAACTCTAGAAGATTTGTGTTTCGGTTTACCCATTTAAGCAGTTTTCTTGTGATCTTTGTCTGCACACAAACTTCACACTTCTCTACCTCCTTACCCCTACATTTGAAGATAAGCCCTAGACTAGAAATTTTTTAATTCTTTTACAATAAATCTGTCATAGTCTATTATGTCATAACTTAAGCGAATAACCATAAGAAGAGACTGCATTAACATTATCAGTCGGAGTTACAAGTTGAAGTTTGGACATTCCTTCGGTACATAAAGCTTTTTTGAAGTATGTTCCTTTATAGGACATAACCACCTAACCAGCGTTGATGTCCATCCTCAAGCCTGCATTACATAGTAGACTTCCTGAGATCGGGTTCTTGGCTCTCGCCGGTACGTGTTTCACATCATGAAGCGTCAAAATCTTCCCTGAAGTCAGATTTAGTACCACTGTCCCGATCCCAAGTACTTGAGCTTGTGTCTGGTTCGCTACCATAACCCTCTTAGATGAAGGCTTGTATGTGGTGAACAACTCTCTCTTTGAGCAAACATGCAGGATGCACCAGTGTCCACCCACTAGTCAGTGTCAGTACCAGTAGACTTAACCTGCGCAATCATGGCAAGTAAGCCTCACCTTGCTCTTTCGGTTCGGGCTTTGATCTGTAATCTTTCCGGAAGTGGCCTTCTTGCCACAGTTGAAACAAGTCCTATCACCCTGAGGCTTTGGCCTTGGCCATCTGTTTCGACAAGATGGTTGAAGTCAACTTCACCTTTAGATGGTTGAAGTCCTTCTTATTGTGAGAAGCCTTCTGCCTCTCCTTGGGCCATCTGTTTGGACAACGTGTCCATTTTGAGTTGAGCCCTCAACTCATCTTCAACATGGATCTAGTGCAATATGCGCTTAAGATCTACCTCCATCTTCTTACGGTGCATGTCCGCAATGAAGTTGCTCCATCCAGGCAGGAGCTTGGTGACAATACCCCGACAATGAACGCATCGACAAGGGGCATGCCATGATCCTCAAGTTTCTGACACAACTTGAGAAATTTCTTGACTTGAGACAACATCGTCTTGTCATCCTCAAATTGCATCCTCCACACATTTCCAGTCACATGGATCTTGTTTCTGTTTTGTTAGACTTGTAGTGCTTCTCCAGAGACTCCCAAACGTCCTTTGCCTGGACCATCTTGCTGTATGAATTCGCCAAAAAATCCTCTATGGAGTTCAGTATCAGCAACTTGCATAGATTGTTGTCTTTCCTCCATTTCGTCTGTAAAGCAATGGCCCTCAAAGACCCTCTGAGCATTTTCATCCTCTGAAATAACTGGCTCCAGATCTGCCAACACATAGTCCATGTTTACGAGTTGAAGATTAAGGCTGACCTTTCTCTTCCAGATGTTCTAATGCTCATCGTCAAATTTCTCAAGTTTGTTAAAACTTGTGTCGAGAAGGTTTGTACGATTGTTCTTCATCGAATTTATAATCTTGATTTGAGATTGTTAGCCCCGAGACAGATCTAGATGGAAGAACAGTCAGAAACAGAATTTCACTCAAACAAGTTTGCTTCTCTATTTTGAATCAGAAGTTGTAAACGAGACTTCAGAGATTTTACGCAAACAAGTTTGCTTCTTTTGAAGAATACGAATCCAACGAAGACCACATTAAATTCAAGTTACAACATTCTTTTTTTTGTTACAAACTGAAAGAACATAATTCTCATTCTTCCTTGCAATCACAGTTGCAAACAGATAGAATGAATTACAATTTGCAGAAGACTAGTAGTAGAAGAAGAAGATGACATAACTCTTGCTGGGGTGAAGATCACCGTTGCTCAAAACAAGATTCGCCCCCATAGAACCAGCAAGTCCATATATTAACTTTTGGAACGCTCACTGTCACCTCCTTTATGGACTCGCACGAACTCCTTTGAACTTCAATGGCGGCAGCAACAAAACTATCTTTGTCTCTCAATTTCGAAGTAAGTTCTCAAAGGGGATCGAATGGAGTATTTATATAGATGAGTGAAAACCCTAGCCCCAATCCTGGCCGCCAATTGATTACGAAAAGATATGAACGAATTAAATTCAAATTCCACAAAAGTCGAATATGAATATTTGACTCTATCTTTCCATAACCGTTAAAATCCCGCAATCAGCGAAAACATGCGTCCACTACGCTATCTGCGCATATGCGCCCTGTCAACCCCTGATTTTCAAAATTTTGTTTATTAGTGATAATTGGCCATTAATGATTATTTTGGCATTAAAATATTTTATAATAATTATTAGGAATTTTTTTAGAATTTTTAAATGTTTTTAAATAGCTTTTAAATACCAAAAATACCATTTTGTAATTTTATAAATTATTTTAAATTAGGTTTGCAATATTTAAAATTGTTTTAAATACTTTTTGCAATAACCCATTTGTCTTTTGCAAATATATTTTGCAAATATTACCCGCGGGAGTCAATTTGCAAATTAAAATTTATATTTTACTCTGCGGAGGGACCTAAATGCAATTACCTAAAACCTAGGGACTCTAGTGCAAAAACCCTAACCTACCCCCGACGACCGGACAGCTGCCGACGACCGGCCAGCTGCTCCCCCCCCCCCACGTCCCGACCGACTTCGACCGACCTAAAACCCTATAAAAAGACCCCCTCTCTTCCCCCAACCCAACCACGACCAGCCCCGACCCGTCTCCGCCCAGCTCCGCCCGTCTTCCCCAATTAAACCCTCGCCTAAACCCTAACTCCGGCGACCCTCGTTCCACCACCACCGCTCGCCGTCGTCGACCCAAACCACCATCGACGAGTTCGCCACGTCGAGGCGAACTCAGCGCCACCGGAGCGCCGTGACGCCGACGCCCCCAGCCGCCGATCTCCCCTTCGACAGCAGCTCGACGCCGGACACGTACGTGTCTCTTTGTGCTCGTGTTGACTCACGTCTCGTGTACACGGACACAGACTCGCCAGGACACGGGGACCCTCGTCCCATACTCGGACACGTTGTTGGACGCCCGTGCGTGTCGTGCTAAGCGAAGACACGTGGATACCTGTGTCCTGAACTGTCTGGACACAGGACGAAATTTATATTTTTTTATATAACTAACCTAATCAGAAATATAATGAACCCAACCCCCGTTCTAACAACCGAACCGAGCTGGCCCACTGGCCAGCCCGAACGAATTAAATTCCCCCCCCCCCCCTCTGGCTGGCCGAGTTCGAGCCTTGCGCTCGTTTGCTGTTTCTTTTCTTTTCTTTTCCTTTTCTTTTTCCTTTTCTTTTTTCTTTTTCTTTTGTTTTTATATATAATTATATATATATATGTATACATATATTTGTATATATGTATATATGTATTATTATACATACTATATTTAGGTATACATAGTTGCTGTTTTTATAAATATATATATGAATATACTTCATTATTTTATGTATATATATATATATATGTGTGTATTATGTATACATATATATTTATGTATATATATTTCCTTATGTATATATATTATTATATATATACTATTATATATATATATGTATACATTAATTTTGTATATATATATATATATATATATATATATGTTATATAGATAAGTATTTTCTTATATGTATGTATATATACATATATTTGTATATATATATAATATATAGTTGAGCATTTTCCTATATATAAATATCCCTATATTTATATATATATATATATTATTTCCTATGTGTATTTTACTTAGCTTAGTGTAAATTATTTATATAAAATAATGTTCATACTTTTATAGTTACTATGTAAAACTTTACCTTATTAAAATAATAATATTTATTTTGACTGTTACCAAATTATATTTTTATTGTATTTAAATTACTGCAACCATTTGGTGTCCAAGCCTAGCATGGGTATTTGGGCTCAAATGTGTTTTCACACATTCAAGACCTGTACAAGTCATATTGGACTTGATTCATGGCCTTGGGTCCTGTATTTGAACTTTGGTTCAAATTATATACATGGACAAAATACGCAGATAATTAATTATTGTGTGCAATGCTGTTTTTGATTTTCTAAAAATACTTAAAGTATTGCTAAAATTATGAAAAAATAGTTTTTAGATACTTTGTTAAGTTAGCTAATTTAGTATAATTTTTGTAGTATTTAATTTACTGTTTTGCCCCTAGTTTGGCATATGAAACCAAAACTCACTTTCTGTATACTTAGGAAAACTGATTTTTATAAAATATTTGTACTAGTTAATAAATTCCAGAAAAATTATAATTAATTTCTATAGTTAGTAAGGATCGTTTTGGTACTTTGTTTTATGCAAAACTAGGCTTTTTGTCTATCTCTAAAATTGTTAGAACACAATGATCTTTTGATTTATTTATTGATTAATTACGACTTGTAGCTTTTTGTGTTATTTGGAGTTTTAGTCGTATTGAACCCCATCCCTCACTAGTGTAAAGACCCTAGAGAGTTAGTTAACATAGTGTGTCACCCCACATTGGTCTCCTGTGCCAAATCATCATTTTGGCTAGGTGCCCAGTCACAAGTCGTGTCGCACCAATTAGTGTCCTAGTGTTTTAGCTTAGTGTAAAAGCTAAGTTATTGTATGTATTTCTACAGTGACGAGTTACCAGACATCCATAGCACTTTTATCGCAGCTTGTTTTGCTAGAGGCAAGTACATCTACATACTCATTTACTGTCTTTTAATGCTAGAACATGTATTAACCCTGTTAAAAGACTGATCCTTGAAGTAGCAAGTTATGTCTTCACATGTTGTATCACTTTCAGTACCGGCCATGTTTAGTACAGCTCTTATATCTTCACATGCTTCTTACGGGTTCTCAGTACAAGTTTTACTATGCCTTAGACTGCTCTGAGTATTCACATATTTTTACTGCTCTCGTATCTCCCACATGTTAAATAACGGGTTAGGGAAAACTGCTAGTAGTGTACGTGAACATGACCCCCTTCTCCGTATGTACTTACCGCGCTCGGGGACATTCTATATGCGACCTTGCCGTATGTTTCTGAATCTCGCGTTTGTGTATGGATATACACCGATGCCGTTCGTGCACGTGTGGGCACACCAGAAAAACTTGATATATACCACAGTACATCCTGAATCACCTATTGACCGATTCACGTACATGCTATGGTTTTAAACTTTTAAACTATATGTGGTCATTTGTAGAAATGACAAATTAAACCATGATATGCCATGTTCCCTATGTTACTATGATACTATGATCCCAGTTGTACCATGAGGCCATGTTTCCAGTATTTCCTGTTTGTAGACTTATCACACCATGTTTCTTGTTGTACATCTCTTTCATTATATGTTCAGTACTTTAGTTGTAGAGGTTGTACTTGCTCCCGTCCTGACAGGATAACGTTGTAGGTATACTTACTGAGGAGGAGTTGCTCTGTGATTCGTATTATGGAGTCACTGCCGAGGACCCGGTTTTGCCATACGAGGATGTTCCTGCGGGGAGACTCGTCTAGTTTGCGTAGCTGCTTGGGATACTTAGTGTAGTCATGTATTAGACTATACCATTTTGTAACTGGACATGTATCCAGTTTTACATTTCAGTTTACTTGTACTTGGATATTTCACTATATACGACGACTTTTGTGTTTGGAGCATTTATGATTCTTCTTCACTTATAGAACTGTTAGCACATTTAGTCTTGTCTTGTTATCTCTAGAACAGCTTACTGCACTTTATCTTAAGCGTAGGCTGGACATGGCTCGGCCCGGCCCAACAATTTGGGTAACGGGTCGTGACATGTTTTTTTGGCGGTCCATGCAGGTCCTGACTAAATTGTTTGGTTACTTTATTGTACCAAACATGCCTGCAATTAGGAACTTAAGGTAATTAGACAACATTAGAAAAGACGCTTAGAACACTTAGAGGAATGCTAGGGTTGCAACATAGGAAACACATCACATGATTGCTATTATAATTAGATTTTCTTGCATATGATTGCTTACTTTAAACAAGTCCTTATAAGTCTTTTATGTGTAATTTAGATGGTGCTTACTCGTTCGTCCCAGCATATCACCCCCGAGAATGGGGCCCTCCATATCCAGTCAGCTGACCAGTTGACTGATACACCTCCACCTACCACATTTTCCCACTCCACAGATCCACAGACCCAGATACCACCTTCCACATCCCAGGCCCGGCAGGACCCAATACCTCCACCACCCCCTATCACCATACCCACCCAGGCTTCCGTCACACTCGACGGGACCCAGCTGCTCACACTGATCCAGGGGTTCCTAACAACCCATCAGGAGCAGACTACCCTACTCCGCCAGAGCATGGAGCGTTCTGAGGGACGTCCCGTAGCCCCACCACATGTAGAGCCACGACAGAGAGCGGGGACGGTTAAGGACTTCATGGGTCTGAATCCCAAGGAGTTCTCAGGGACTGAGGGCATAGTAGTAGCTGATGACTGGCTAGATTCAGTAGAGAGGAAGCTTCTGGGAGTTAGGATGCCGGATGACCTTCAGGTCGAGGCAGCAGGATTTCTGCTGATAGACTTAGCCGGAGTCTGGTTCAGGAATGAGCCGTTGTTCGCGAGAGGTAGAGCCACCTGGGACCAGTTCAAGACCCAGTTCAAGAAGAAATTCTTCTCGACCACTGCTAGAGTAGCCATGGGGCTACGATTCCAGAACATCCAGCAGGGGAACCGTTCTGTTGACGACTATGCGGGAGAGTTCAGTCGCTTGAGCCGTTTTGCTCCTAGTCTGGTTGCTGATCCAGAGGAGATGACCCGTAGGTTTTGCCATGGTCTAGTTCCAGACATTGGCATTCTTATAGTGGCGAACGGTACGACTGACTATTACCAGAGCCTAGAGTTAGCCCGGAGCATTGAGGAGCGTCTTCTGTCTAGCAAGAGGCCGGCTTCTGTACACCATGAGGGACCGTCCAAGCGTCAGGCTTTCCAGCAGAGAGCGCCGACGCCACCCCAGCAGACTTACCATCCCCCTACACCACATCATCAGACCCCGCCAGTTAGAGCCCCGAGACCCCGACAGCAGCAGCAGAAGGGAGCTTTTTGTGTATACTGCAAGAGGCAAGGCCATGACTCTCTCGTCTGCAGGAAGAGGTTGGGTCAGTGTTTAGCTTGTGGGTCTGCCATCCATCAGATTCGGGACTGCCCAGTAGCCAAGGGACCCCAGGGGAAGACTTATAGCCTAGTCCTTGAGCCGGAGCCGGAACAGGTTTCGGGAGGTTAGTTTTGATCGTAGCCTTAGTCTTTTGTTGCATTGCTTGCTATGTTAGAATATTGTCGGGTCTTCAATCCTTGTGAATTTCGAGGACGAAATTTTTCAAGGAGGGAAGACTTGTCAACCCCTGATTTTCAAAATTTTGTTTATTAGTGATAATTGGCCATTAATGATTATTTTGGCATTAAAATATTTTATAATAATTATTAGGAATTTTTTTAGAATTTTTAAATGTTTTTAAATAGCTTTTAAATACCAGAAATACCATTTTGCAATTTTATAAATTATTTTAAATTAGGTTTGCAATATTTAAAATTGTTTTAAATACTTTTTGCAATAACCCATTTGTCTTTTGCAAATATATTTTGCAAATATTACCCGCGGGAGTCAATTTGCAAATTAAAATTTACATTTTACTCTGCGGAGGGACCTAAATGCAATTACCTAAAACCTAGGGACTCTAGTGCAAAAACCCTAACCTACCCCCGACGACCGGACAGCTGCCGACGACCGGCCAGCTGCTCTCCCCCCCCACGTCCCGACCGACTTCGACCGACCTAAAACCCTATAAAAAGACCCCCTCTCTTCCCCCAACCCAACCACGACCAGCCCCGACCCATCTCCGCCCAGCTCCGCCCGTCTTCCCCAATTAAACCCTCGCCTAAACCCTAACTCCGGCGACCCTCGTTCCACCACCACCGCTCGCCGTCGTCGACCCAAACCACCATCGACGAGTTCGCCACGCCGAGGCGAACTCAGCGCCACCGGAGCGCCGTGACGCCGACGCCCCCAGCCGCCGATCTCCCCTTCGACAGCAGCTCGACGCCGGACACGTACGTGTCTCTTTGTGCTCGTGTTGACTCACGTCTCGTGTACACGGACACAGACTCGCCAGGACACGGGGACCCTCGTCCCATACTCGGACACGTTGTTGGACGCCCGTGCGTGTCGTGCTAAGCGAAGACACGTGGATACCTGTGTCCTGAACTGTCTGGACACAGGACGAAATTTATATTTTTTTTTTATATAACTAACCTAATCAGAAATATAATGAACCCAACCCCCGTTCTAACAACCGAACCGAGCTGGCCCACTGGCCAGCCCGAACGAATTAAATTCCCCCCCTCTGGCTGGCCGAGTTCGAGCCTTGCGCTCGTTTGCTGTTTCTTTTCTTTTCTTTTCCTTTTCTTTTTTCTTTTTCTTTTGTTTTTATATATAATTATATATATATATATATATATATATATGTATACATATATTTGTATATATGTATATATGTATTATTATACATACTATATTTAGGTATACATAGTTGCTGTTTTTATAAATATATATATGAATATACTTCATTATTTTATGTATATATATATATATGTGTGTATTATGTATACATATATATTTATGTATATATATTTCCTTATGTATATATATTATTATATATATACTATTATATATATATGTATACATTAATTTTGTATATATATATATATATGTTATATAGATAAGTATTTTCTTATATGTATGTATATATACATATATTTGTATATATATATATATAATATATAGTTGAGCATTTTCCTATATATAAATATCCCTATATTTATATATATATATATATTATTTCCTATGTGTATTTTACTTAGCTTAGTGTAAATTATTTATATAAAATAATGTTCATACTTTTATAGTTACTATGTAAAACTTTACCTTATTAAAATAATAATATTTATTTTGACTGTTACCAAATTATATTTTTATTGTATTTAAATTACTGCAACCATTTGGTGTCCAAGTCTAGCATGGGTATTTGGGCTCAAATGTGTTTTCACACATTCAAGACCTGTACAAGTCATATTGGACTTGATTCATGGCCTTGGGTCCTGTATTTGAACTTTGGTTCAAATTATATACATGGACAAAATACACAGATAATTAATTATTGTGTGCAATGCTGTTTTTGATTTTCTAAAAATACTTAAAGTATTGCTAAAATTATGGAAAAATAGTTTTTAGATACTTTGTTAAGTTAGCTAATTTAGTATAATTTTTGTAGTATTTAATTTACTGTTTTGCCCCTAGTTTGGCATATGAAACCAAAACTCACTTTCTGTATACTTAGGAAAACTGATTTTTATAAAATATTTGTACTAGTTAATAAATTCCAGAAAAATTATAATTAATTTTTATAGTTAGTAAGGATCGTTTTGGTACTTTGTTTTATGCAAAACTAGGCTTTTTGTCTATCTCTAAAATTGTTAGAACACAATGATCTTTTGATTTATTTATTGATTAATTACGACTTGTAGCTTTTTGTGTTATTTGGAGTTTTAGTCGTATTGAACCCCATCCCTCACTAGTGTAAAGACCCTAGAGAGTTAGTTAACATAGTGTGTCACCCCACATTGGTCTCCTGTGCCAAATCATTATTTTGGCTAGGTGCCTAGTCACAAGTCGTGTCGTACCAATTAGTGTCCTAGTGTTTTAGCTTAGTGTAAAAGCTAAGTTATTGTATGTATTTCTACAGTGACGAGTTACCAGACATCCATAGCACTTTTATCGCAGCTTGTTTTGCTAGAGGCAAGTACATCTACATACTCATTTACTGTCTTTTAATGCTAGAACATGTATTAACCCTGTTAAAAGACTGATCCTTGAAGTAGCAAGTTATGTCTTCACATGTTGTATCACTTTCAGTACCGGCCATGTTTAGTACAGCTCTTATATCTTCACATGCTTCTTACGGGTTCTCAGTACAAGTTTCACTATGCCTTAGACTGCTCTGAGTATTCACATGTTTTTACTGCTCTCGTATCTCCCACATGTTAAATAACGGGTTAAGGGGAAACTGCTAGTAGTGTACGTGAACATGACCCCCTTCTCCGTATGTACTTACCGCGCTCGGGGACATTCTATATGCGACCTTGCCGTATGTTTCTGAATCTCGCGTTTGTGTATGGATATACACCGATGCCGTTCTTGCACGTGTGGGCACACCAGAAAAACTTGATATGTACCACAGTACATCCTGAATCACCTATTGACCGATTCACGTACATGCTACGGTTTTAAACTTTTAAACTATATGTGGTCATTTGTAGAAATGACAAATTAAACCATGATATGCCATGTTCCCTATGTTACTATGATACTATGATCCCAGTTGTACCATGAGGCCATGTTTCCAGTATTTTCTGTTTGTAGACTTATCACACCATGTTTCTTGTTGTACATCTCTTTCATTATATGTTCAGTACTTTAGTTGTAGAGGTTGTACTTGCTCCCGTCCTGACAGGATAACGTTGTAGGTATACTTACTGAGGAGGAGTTGCTCTGTGATTCGTATTATGGAGTCACTGCCGAGGACCCGGTTTTGCCATACGAGGATGTTCCTGCAGGGAGACTCGTCTAGTTTGCGTAGCTGCTTGGGATACTTAGTGTAGTCATGTATTAGACTATACCATTTTGTAACTGGACATGTATCCAGTTTTACATTTCAGTTTACTTGTATTTGGATATTTCACTATATACGACGACTTTTGTGTTTGGAGCATTTATGATTCTTCTTCACTTATAGAACTGTTAGCACATTTAGTCTTGTCTTGTTATCTCTAGAACAGCTTACTGCGCTTTATCTTAAGCGTAGGCTGGACATGGCTCGGCCCGGCCCAACAATTTGGGTAACGGGTCGTGACACGCCCAGCAGCACAACCACATCAGCTCCTGCGCGCATAAGTCAGTAGCGTAGCAGCCCATGCGTGCATACGCGTAAACGCGCATAGCCGTGCATGCACCCGCACATGCTCCCGCTCCTGCGCCCACTTATGCGAATCATGCATGAAATGAGCGCACTGTGTGCCAACAAAACATCACTTTGCGTCCGATTCTGAGGAGCTAAACTCCTAATGGACATGAGAATGACAAAAAGTATAAATACTTTCTTCGAGGAATTAATACTTTTTCTTCCTAGCAAGATACTTCCACATAGCACCCACATGTGCCCCCATCACATCCCATGTGCACACCTCAACACAAATACAATATTATATTGAGATATCCACTTGGTGTAGCCGATGTGGGATTATTCTCTACTAGCATATGTGCACGTGCCTTGCACGTATTTTAACATTTTTTAATTAGTTTATGAAGACTCTTTAGGAAGACCAAAGGGTAGTCTTCCTAATTACTAAGTTGTCCTATTAAAATTAATGAACTATTTTTAATTAGTATATGTATGTAAGGGTATTTTCGGAATTCAAAAGTTTCACCATCTAAGTTTTCCTATTATATAGTAGAATAGATAGTCTAAAGACAAAACAGCAACAACTTTACAGTAAATTTTGTTTGCAAATCTATCAACCAAACGTGTAAAGCGATCTGAAATTCGAATTTAGATTACTTCAACAATTCAACCCCCAAAATTTGCGAACCAAACAGTCCTAGAAGAAGGAATCCAACCCGTTTACATCGATTAAATGGATAGCGAAACTGTGGACAGGAGAAGTAATAATAATAGATTTGTTTGCCGCTCGTTATATCATCACACATAATCACAGGCGGAGGTAAAGCTATCCTCGTTGCTTGCTGCTGTTATCCAATTAAGAAGAGAGGAGCGGAGGGCGGAAAGAAGGAAAGAAAGAAAGAAGATGGCGGGAGAGACGGCGGGGAGACTGACGGCCTCCGCCTCTTGCGGCTACCGCTTTCACTGCAGGCCTCCCTTCTCCTCTTCGCGCCGCTTCTGCTCCTCCGGCCTCCTCCGCAGAGACTCCTCCTCCTCCTCCGATTTCTTCGGCGCGGTTAGGTTGAGGTCAAAACTTGCGGTTCCATTGTCGGTCCAGCGGAGAGCTGGACACCAGCTCTCTGTTAGAGCCATGGCTGCGCCGACCGAGGGTGAGCTTCCTTCTATGCTACTTTTGTTTCATTTGCTCTTGCGAGCCTAGGTAGGTAGGTGCTAACCTTCCTTTTTTTTTCTTCTTCTTCTTCTTCTATTGGGCCCTTTCCCTATCGATATTGAGTTTGAACTTGTGTTCTAATTGCAAAACGCTCTGAAGCTGTTTGTCTAAATGATTGTTGGCAATCACTTTTCAGTAGGTTGACTTGTTTTGATAACTTTAGCTTAAAGCAACCACCCCCAATTGTTAGAGGGCAGTAATTTTTTTTTTTTCCCGAGTTGCCATTGTCAAAATTGTTAGGAGGCATCACATAGTTAAGTATAAAACCAACATCTGTCTTAGGACTGTCGTGATCCTGAGAATCCTCTGTCATTCCCGACGGGACTGTGTCGACTTTTGGGGTTGGAAACCCTAATTTTGGGTTCTAAACTTTGAAAAAACACTCATTAGTAAATTATTAACCTACAATCTAACCTATAATCTAATAAGTAATGTTTAAAAATTACTTGGGAATCACATAGAAACTAAACATCCAAAAAAAACCTAAAATTGGAAGAGGAAAAAATTTGTTCAAAAATAGAGAAGAAGAAGAGAAATAGAAAAATTACCTTGATTGGAAAGTAGTCTTGGTGTGTGGCATGCCTTGTAAGAGAAAGATGAAGAGAATAAGGAACAAGAGAGTAGGAAGAAGAGAAATAGTGGAATTTTGTGTTGTGAGAGAGAGAGAGAGAGAGAGAGAGAGAGAGAGGAGAAATAGTGGAATTTTGTGTTGAGAGAGAGAGAGAGAGAGAGAGAGAGAGAGAGTGTTGTCCCCAATAATTTGTTTTGCTAGCCCCTAACAAAAATTTTAAAAAAATGGGGGTTGTGCCTTTATAAATATCCTTTCATAAATGTACTTGTGCAGATCATTATTATTTTTATGTCTTCTTTAGTTAGAAACATGGCTTCCTATCAAGTTCTTCTTCTCATATATAATAGGAGGTTGTATCCGTTGATAGAAGAAAGATTCACTCTGTCAACATGAAGCCAATAGGGATAACTAATGCCTCCGAGACATGGCTTTGAATTTCCAGGATTTCTTTGCCACTCATCGTGTTATTCATCATGAATCCTGCTCTTATACTTCGCAACATCAAAGTTGACTTGAGGTTGTTCGTTACTAATCATCTAGATGAATGTGCTTTGCAATTGTTGGAATTTTGCTCTATAATGGTTCGCTATCTTATTAATTGTATGCCTTCTACCCTGCTCAACCGCTTGTCTTCCTTCTCTATTCTCTTCCCTCTCAAAAGCTATTCCCAGCAGTTCCTAAAGTCTTTGGCTACCTGTTCTATGTTCATCATCTTGGTCCTGGATATGAGAAACCATCTCCTTAAACCATCTCCTTGGGCTTCTAAATTTATATTTGTTGGTTATTATACTATTTAGAAAGATAATGTCCGATATTTTTCTTATGGTCAGAAGATAATTACATCTATTAACGTTACCTTTCTCAGTCAACAACTCTACTTTTCCTCCACCGTCGTCTTCCCCACCACCACCACAGAAGCCTCCTTTTCCTCTTATTGTTCTAGATGAGCCTCCAACTATTTTTTTTACCCAGCCTCAAGGCCATGTTACATTTCCTTCTTCCAAGTCTCAGCAGTATGTTGTTTTCCTGCACCTCATCGACAAAGAAACAAGAAGCCTCGTGCCCCTTGTCATAATGCCATGACACCTACCTCTCCTACTTCTACCCTGCTCTAGACGATAATCCAAATGCTTTTCGTAAGAACCACATACTTGTACTATGCATTATATTGCAAACTTTGTTTATTACTCTTGGCTCACTCTCTCCAAGTTTGTTTGTTCTCTTTACTCTATTTATCCTCTCACTTTGATAAAGGAGGCACTTTAACAAATATTGAAATATTGAAGTTCCATCTCATTGCTCGTGGATTCACTCAATAACATGATATTGATTATGAGGATCTTTCTCGTGTTTGCCAAGCTAACTATTATTCTAGTTTTACTCTCTTGCTGTGCATCGTTGATGGCCCTTGCACCAACTAGATATTAAAATGCCTTTCTTGATAAGGACTTGATCGAGCTGTTTATATGAAGCAACCACTGGTTATGAGAGCAGGAGACAGTCTCTCATATGTCATTTCGAAAATCTACCATACCTTCAAACCGTTTCCTTGAGCTTGGTTTGATAAGTTTAGTTAGATAGTTTAAAAGATTGACTTACGAGATTCAGGGTCCAACTTCCATAACAACGAGTGGTGTTTAGGATGTACCCTGATGACCCCCAAGGTCATATATGCTTTAAAGTTGTGAACAAAAACAACACACCCAAACATACAAGGAGGTAAAAAAAAGGAGAGACCTGGATGTAACAAAGAAAAAGTAACTTGATTATTCAACATAGATGCGATTAATCAAATAACATGTAGTATGGATGTCTTCTGCCCAATACTGTTTAGGGACATACATATTGGACATACGACTTCGAGCCATATTTAAAAGGTGTCGG
Organism: Iris pallida; assembly: GCA_029216955.1. Lineage (NCBI taxonomy): Eukaryota > Viridiplantae > Streptophyta > Magnoliopsida > Asparagales > Iridaceae > Iris > Iris pallida. The sequence goes on along the minus strand of JANAVB010008563.1, from coordinate 17,788 downwards.
TGCTTGCGTTCAGCTACACTATTTTGCTGAGAGGTATGGATGCATCTATGCTGATGAATACTGTTAAGTTGACAAAAAAATAAGTCACATATGATTGAGTATACTCCAAAGCGTTATCATAATATAAAACTTTAATGCATTTACCAAATTGAACACCAATTTCATTATAAAAGTTAGGTAACACTTGGAAATTCAGATAGTTCTTTCATTAAATATAGCCAACTTATCCAGAAATAATCATCGACAAAGATAACAAAATACTAAATTTCTTTCAGATTTTTGACTCTAAAAGGATCCTAAATGTCAGTATAAACAAGATCAAAGAAATGCAACTAATGACTCGAAAACGGGCTACACTGATGCTTGCCTAAGTGGCAAGCCTCATATTCTAAAACACACATTCTAAAACAGAAACAAGACTGAAATTAGGAACAACTTGACAAAATTTAGCCAAAGATGGATGGCCCAAACGATAGTGCCACTGCAATAGAGAGGTAGAAACTGAAATAAAAGCCTTTCCAGGTAAATCAAGGTAATACATCCCATCTCTTTCATCCCCTGAACCAATTATCTTTTTTGTCTTGAGATTCTTAAAAACACATGAATTGAGAGAAAATGTTATAGAAGAGTAAAATAATTTTGGTTAACTGACTTACAAATAACAAATTGAAAGAAAAATTAGGCATATATAATAAACCAGATAATGATAATAATTGGGTAGGGTGAATGGCACCTTTTTCCAGCATAGGACGAGTAGATCCATTAGCCAAGATAATGTTGTTTTATAGGACAATGATTATGGAATAGAGAATTTATACAAGATATGCGAGAGCTTACTCTGGAGTCGATGGTCCGAGAGATGAATGGTGACTGAGTTGCTACAAAGGCCGGATTACCTATATATGCGATGGTTGCAGTAGGTTGGGAGGTTGTACTAGCAAGCGCGTTCAACTTCTGAAGGATCAATTCAAGTGAATCAGAGGTATCGTAAGCTAAAGTCTATTACAATCGGAAGTGTCATGTCCAAGAACAGATGTTGTGACCTGGAACTGCACGTTTTCATCTTGTATATGATGTGCATACTTGGGTTTACCCTACTTGTTCCAACAATACGATTCGAAATGGCTGAGCATGCCACAGTAGTTACACTTCCGTGACGTACCACCACCACGACCATCACCATGAACCCAAGGTACCACAAAACTTTGTCATAGAAAAGAGCGACTGAGACAAGAGAATAATCTGCCGTTATAGTTAACTGTTATCCAGCAAGTATCTGAGCCTTATAAGGTTCGAGCATAGGATCTAAGCCATCTAGGACGAGCCAAATATGGAACGCCTCCTTCTGTCACTGATCTTCCTACAAATAAGTAGTAATATGATAATACTGCAAGGGTTTCTCCACAAAGTTGTTCTTTGAAGCCAAATACTCATTTACATGCTTCCCATTCTGATTTGTATTAAACAATAAATCGTATAACTCAGATGTGCGCCATATTCTGCTTCCGTGAATATGACCTTTCCAGATATGCTTAAATCTGTTTGGAGGGAGGACACAACTTAACATTAGAGATGATTTTTGGTTCCATACTATGCCACGACCATGATATAATATAGGCATCTGCACTCGTCAAATCCTCACAATCAACCAACGATTTAGGCGAGGGGCTCTTCCACCAAAAACTTTTTATTTTTCACCCTTAACACTACTTGATAGACGAGGTAATTCGTACTATTGTGTTTTACTGCAATAATTGCTTTTTCCACTTCTTCATTACTGTGAATAACAATAAAAGGATTGTCTGGACCACCACCACCACCGCCACCACCCCTAGTAATCGCACTAAAACATTTGATCTCCGCCATACTTGCACACGTAACAGTTACACGAGATCTCAGAAACCCTATATCTCATAAAGAGCCACGACCAACAACGAACAACCAACTAAGATCTATAGAAACCTTAGAGCTCACAACGAACAACGACGATAAATCACGGACAATGGGATCACATGATCATTCTACCATAAATAACGCCCAGAATAGAAAAATATTGTACAATTCTTTGCAAGTTGCTATAATACCAAGTGAAATTTAGAAAAAGAATAAAAAAAAAGGAGAGGGGAGAGGAGATGATAGTGCAAAGGAATAGAACCCTTAAGTTGTAGCTCATGTGTATTTATATTATATGATGATAAATACACCCACAACTTATTTGGGTGTACCCACATAAAACAATAAGACTTATGACTCTAAGAGTGATGAAATAGGATTTTCTTGACGTGTCATTACTCATGGATTGGCATAGCCCTAGTAACCTTTCCAAAAGGCTTCTTGTGAGCTTTCCCGCAAGTCGAGATTAACATATTGGAGCAACCACCTTAGCTAACCTTGGCTTGCCAACCTGGTCATCGTACCAGCTCCTATGTATTCTAGCCTGGCATGCTAAGACATTGACTCATGACTTTTCACAACACAAGCATGAGAACCAGTAGTATTATTATGCAAATCTAAATAAAAGAAATTATTATACAGATTACCACTACCGAAGATTTTTATGAAGAAAAATGTTCATAACATCTTTGACAAAAAAAAAAAAAAAACCCTCGAATCCAAATGACAACAAACAAACTACTGACACTAAATTATGGTTCGTGGAGGGAACATGGGAACATATAGTGTTGTGCATAATGAGTTTTTAACCGGTGCTCAACTCGAGCTCGAAATATCCAACTCCTAGTTTCTCTTCTCTAGTTTCATTCGCCATATAAGCATGATGTCCTACTGGTACCTTGTGAAAGCACTGGAAACCACTATGATCCCTCTCTATATGTCTGGTTGCGCCTGTATCGACTTAATGCAATCACGCGCGAAGTTTTCCTCTTTTTTTTCAATTGTAGCAGATGGCCCTTCTTAGGTCGTTCTTCACACCTCTAGTGCCCGTCATACCCTTCTTCTTTATTGCAGGCATCAGGTGTGATGTCCCCAATGTTGGACGCATGTTTGAACTTCTTTCTTGGACTTTTGTAGCCATTGTTCTTATGTTTGGTTCCTGGACCCTGACTCCTGCCACCTTGGGTGAACAATACAGTATGTTGTATTTCCTTCTGGCAGTCAGTCTTGAGCTCCACGTGACGACACATGTCATTGAAGGACTCGATCATCGTTTTATGAGCCAATAGTTGCTTGATATTAGTCTAGCTTTCAGGTAGAGAACAAATCATGGCTTGCACCTGTTGCTCATATGAGAGTTCGTGACTGGCCTTTCAACTACCAAACATCTTTCGGGTATGTTCGGTCATAGTCAACTTTGGGTCTTTCAGTCCTTACGATACATCCAAATTTGAGTAAAAGGGATCTCAGCCTAGTGATATTCATAACCACCTTATTTAATCTTGATTCGGTCCCACAGCTCTTTAGTGGTACAGGGAAAAATCGTATTTTCCCATTATGTCATCACATATAGCTGCTAGCATGCAAGCTCAGTGATATTTCTTTTTTTCTACTTTTCATATTTTATTGCTCCCCGACAATAGCATCTTCAGCAGGACACTTGACGATGGTAAGATGGTAATGCACCTCTTCACTACTGAGGTAAAGTTGTATTTTTCGTTGCCAAGCCCGATATTTGGGCCCTCTAGCTTGTCTACATTGGTTAATTCACCAAGTGTTAAATAGACATCCTACAGATGAGGAGAATATTTTTGTTTAATTATTACATGTTATTATATGTGTCTTAAAATTTGTCCATATTGCATTATTGGGCCCTTTGCGGTGAGATAAAAAATGGGCTCTTCAACCTGCAATCATCTCTCACTAGCATGTACCCTCAAACACACAATGAGCAACTTTTAGGTAGCATCTATTAGGGAAGTACAAAACAACCCCGCAAAACTACCTAAATATTACATCATATTTGGAGTACATATCATCCTTTATTACAATTATGTTTCCACAAAAACTATTAAAATGGAGGAGTACACAACATCTTCCAACACAGACATGCTTATAAAAAAAATTGAGCAAACAAAGGAATACACAACATCCTCCAACACATGCAAGCTATAGCGGCATATAACCAACATTTCAAAATTAATGAAATTAGAACTAAAAAATGATGACCGTTCTCTTTTAAATCTCCTGTTTGGTCTAAGATAGCATGAAACATGCACCCCTAAAATAATAATACATGAAAGAACCAAAATACATTTTATTGAGGGGCACCATGAACACTTGAGCATTGGGAGAGCCAACTAGATTATAATACTGTAACTCAAGAGGATAAAATCTAAGTCATCAAAATTATTCAATTAATATCCATAAAATTAGCAAGCTCGTTTAATAGATTATGAATCACTAGCCCGTAACACAATATTATATGTCAGAACAATATCACTTTCTTAAGGGCCAAACCCAAAAGAAATGTAATATAATATGAACAATATTACAAAGGCTACACATTTAAAATAGAGAATTTAAAATACAGAAGTTTTTGGGCTTTAAGCCCAAATCCAACTAGAATGAAGTAAACATGGCTACGCGTTTCAGTTTGAACAAAACCGTGGGTCCCAGACCCAAAACCAAATAACCCTCCTCCCCCCAGAAAATTTGGGTTAGGGTTCCGACTCCCTCCCCGCTAAGTCCGGACGCCCCAACGTCCTACTCGACCCCCTTTTGCACGTGCATGTACTAATGAGTAACGACCATTGTCATTGACAGTGGGCTTTGAGCCCTCTCCCCAACTGCCAGCCTTGTGCCAACTAGTTCTTGAGTGGGTACGATATTTGAACAACGAAGCAAGAATTCTCTCATTACGACAACCACCAAGAGTAGGATGGTCTCGAATCAGGTCTCAATCCAGTTTTTGAGGTTTATTTGGGATGGAGCAAAAACAATTCGTGTGATTAGGCAACTTTGGAGTGTGGAAAGCAGGTTCACAGTGTCCACTACGTTTGGGTTACTTGATTAGAATTATGTTGTTCTCCGTACCTTCTTCACCCTGTAGGTAAAACCCCGATTATGATCATAAGGGCATTGGAGGTTCCACGTGCTCGATACCTGTGATTAGAAAGCCACCACGGAAGAGAACTATGAATGAGAAGGAAATGTTGTGTCATTTTTGGAATGTCACTCTCTTTATGTTGTGAGTCCATGTGCATTTTTTATGAGAACAAATCTCATCTAGTAGATGAGAACAATCTCAACTAGCTTGATAAGAACAAATCTCATATAGTTTGATGGGAGCAAATATCGTCTAGAAGATAAGAACAATCTTAACTAGCTAGATGTGAACAAATCTCTTCTAGAAGATAACATTCTCAACTAGCTATATGAGAACAAATCTAATATAGTTAGATGAGAATAAATCCCATCTTTTAATTGAGAACACATCTCATCTAATTTGTTGTACATGGTTAAGCACATTGGTCCTAATACGCGAGTAAGTGCATAACCAAATATGACTTAATAAGTAACACAGAATATGGGACTGTTGATGTTTGTTGGTCGACTAGAGGAAATTTCTTATACTTTGGAGGTAATCTAGTCACGTGGCAAAGCAAGAAGCAAATATTGTTGTTCGTTTCTCGGCCAAAACCAACTATTGCTTCATGACTAATATGGTTTATGATCTAACATGGCTGACAAACCTTCTCTTTGATCTCGATGTGTAATTTATTTCTGTCTTATCTCTTCTATGACAAAAAGTAGCTATACATATTGCTGAGAATCCATTCTTCAAAGCAGGGCCATTTCTGACATTTCAAGGACCTTGTACAAATAGTAAAAAATTGCCTTTTTTAATCACTCTAAAAAAGGTCTTTTCTGACATTCTAATAATCATGTTATTGCAGTTTATAAAAAAAATAGGGAGACCTAAACCTAAAAATGGAGATTTCATATTAGTAATATATACAAAGGTTAAATTCTGGAGCCTTCCATTTTTTTGGGCACTGTACGATCGCACAACTTGCACATGCTAAAAAAGGTCCTCCTTCAAAGAGCGAACTAAACACAAGTTGATATTTATTTCATTCGGGACAATTTCACACGTTTCAACTTCTTCTTCTCAGTTGGCAGATAAGCTCATAAGTGGCTTTGCACAATCTCATAAGAGGCTTTGCGTAGAATGCTTTATCTTCATTTTCTTCCCAAGTTGGGTATATTTGACATTTACGCTCCAACTTGCGAGGGAGTGCAAGAGAAGCACTTGTTTGATACATTTGCACTCATCTTTATCATCTTTGTAAGCCTTAGTTTAGTCCGTAGGAAAACTTCTAGATGGGGAGCCATAGTCTCTCTTGTATATTGTAGTCATCTTTCTTAATGAAGTAAGGTTGCGTTTGGTTCATTGTAATGTAATCGTAATAGAATTGGGTTTGTAATGTAATTGAATTTGTAATGTAATGGAATTACAATTACATTACTATGTTTGGTTGAAACATGTAATCAAACCATGTAATGTAATGTTAATTGCATTCATGTGTTTGGTTTACCATGTAATGTAATTGAATTTTTAATTTAATATTTTTTTAAAATACAACATAAAATTAAAAAAGTTGATCAATAAATTTTTGTAAAAAATTAAAAAGAAAAAAAGGAAAAAATAAAAATAAATAATAAAAAAGTGGAAAAATGGTTTGTTTTCTGCTAAAAAAAGACCAAAAACGGGAAAAACGACAAAAAATAAAAAAAATACCAAAATGACAAACGAACAAAACGGAAAAAAAAACCAAAAACGAAAAAAAGCGATAAAAATAGAAAAACGACAAAAAACGACCAAAAAAATAAAAAATGACAAAATGTGAAAACCATCAAAAGTGACCAATAATGATAAGAAAATGACCAAAAACAAAAAAAATTGACAAAAAAAACAACAAAAAAAAAGAAAAAAGTCGAAAAAGACCAAAAACCAAAACGACAACAAATGACAAAAAATGACCGAAACGAAAAAAAGTATCAAAAGGGATCAAAAACGACAAAAAAACGAACAAAAAGGGCCAAAAACGAAAAAAAAGATTAAATATGACAAAAAAGGATAAAAAAAGAAAAAACACAAACAAATAAAAATGATCCAAAACGATAAAAAGAAATAGAAATGACAAAAAAACGAAAAAACAAAAACAGACAAAAAAACAAGAAGGAATTAAAACGAACAAAAAACGACAAAAAAGATTAATTTTTTTTGCAAAAAAAACCAAAAACGACAAAAAATGAACAAAAACAACAAAAAAAAAATGAGCATAAACGACAAAAAGTGGAAAAAAGACAAAAAACAACCAAAAAAGGTACAAAATTGACCAAAAAACGTGCAAAATCGACAAAAAACGATAAAATCGTGCAAAAACAGCAAAAAGCAACAAAAAACAAGAAAAATGTGAAAAGTGGTAAAAAAACGTACAAAGTCGACAAAAATCGATAAATAATGTACAGAAACAACAAAAAATGTGTAAAATCGACCAAAAACGATAAAAAACGTGCAAAAGTGACAAAAACGAAAAATGCGCAAAAATGGTCAAAAACGAAAAAATCCGTACAAAATCGACAAAAAACGAACAAAATATGCAAAAAAACGACCAAAAACGATAAAAGCATGCAAAAACGACAAAAACGATAAAAAATGTGCAAATATATGCAAAATCGACCAAAAATGATTTAAAAAACGTGCAAAACGGTAAAAAAAAAGGGCAAAAAATGATAAAAAGGAAAAAAAATGGTCAAAAACGTACAAAATCGACTAAAAATGATAAAACGTACAAAATTGACAAAAATTGATAAAAAAAGCGTGCAAAAAACGGCAAAAGACGTGCAAATAAAGCAAAAATAATAAAAAACGTGCAAAACCGACAAAAATGTACAAAATTGACAAAAAAGATTAAAAAACGTAAAAAAATGACCAAAAGCAACCCAAAACGGCCAAGAATGTACAAAAACGACCAAAAATCGAAAAAAGGGCCCAAAACGATAAAAAACGGCAAAAAAACGAACAAAAATACAAAAACAACAAAAACATACAAAAACGACAGAAAAAACGAACAAAACGATAAAAAACAAATAAAAACGACAAAAAACGGCCAAAAACGAAAAAAAAGGCAAAAAACGAACAAAAAGGGACAAAAACGACAAAAAAAGAACAAAAAATGGCAAAAAACGAAAAAAACGAAAAATGGCAAAAAATGAACAAAAAGATAAAAAACAAACAAAACGACAAAAAACTAACAAAAGGGCAAAAGGAACAAAAACGACAAAAAAATAAAAACGAACAAAAATGGCAAAAAGACCAAAAACGGCAAAAACGATAAAAAACAAACAAAAACGACAAAAAACTAACAAAAATGGCCTAAAATGAAAAAAAAAACGACAAAAAAAAAAACAAAACGAACAAAAATGGCAAAAAAACAAAAAAAGGCAAAAAAAAGGACAAAAACGAACAAAAAGGACAAAAAACGACAAAAAAATAAACCAAAACGACAAAAAAAAACCAAAAACGAACAAAACGACCAAATTATAGCATACCAATCTTCCGCTTAAGTTGTAATGTAATTGCGATTACATAGGTTTTATGATGTAATTGAGTTTAGAAGAAACTGATGTAATGTAATCAAACATGTAATCGCGATTACATTACATCTATTTTTTTTGTCCAACCAAACACTCGAGTTAGATTGACAACGTAATGCCAATTACATTACGTTGTCCAATCCTGCAAACCAAACGGGCCCTAAGTCTATTATGTTGACCCAACTTTTAAACAATGCTAAAGATAGTCATCTACATGACTGCACCTATATCCCCTCCTGTGTGACTATGACTAAATTTCTCAAACCAAGCATGAATACTCTATTTGAGGTCAAAGATTTTCTTTTCCCAGCTATCATATTCCTTTCCCACCGTGAGCACGAATAGAAGAGGTTGCTCCATACAGACATTATAACGCATCTAGAGAAAATCTAGATGATTTGAATCACGATTAACTAAATTGAGATTTATGAGAGCCTAATAATCAAGCAATGGTACCGATCTTCCAACAAATTACCCAAAAAAGATGCCATGTCAAAGTACTCTTTCGGAATAGACTAATTCTTTCTCCACACATGACGATCCCATACGTTCGACCCTTTATTATGAGGTTCTACTAATCAGTATTGGAGGTAATGGTGAAGAATAGAGTTTTAAGGTTTTCAATTTTTGTTCTAAGGAATAAGAGGGTTGAGTGATTTTAGAGTTATAGCTTGTGCAGAAAAGTAGAAGAAAAAATATAATCTAAAGAAGGCACGAAAATAATAACTCACATAAATTTCTAATATCTTCAAAGCATAAAAATTAGAGGCAGTACATGGGTTCACATAGCAAATCAAACCTTCACCATCAAAACTAGTCCTGATTGTAATAGAAAACAAGTTACCAAATAAAACAAATCCTAATTACCAAATATAACCAAATCCTAATAAGTATAACCAATATCGTAGATGCCAGATGTCAGGTTTATATCGGACTTTCTGAATGTGGGATGTCGTATATTGAGGACATATTGGAGATATTTTAAAAATGTTACATATCAATCAACATAAATATATTATATATACCAAATATGCAAAGTATATCCAGAAAAAAATGTCGGGTATTAATAAATCAAGTCCTACTTGACGGAGAAAGAGGAGAATGTTTCATTTTGGGTAAATTTGCCCCCCCCCCCCCCCACCCAAAAAAAAAAAAAAAGAGGATTGGGAGTGAAATTCAAAGTCAAAGACAAGCACACAGAGACAAAAGAGGTTACGGGCCTTTAGTGCTTGAGATCAATACTAAGGCATAGGAGAAAGAGTTGGCTTGTTTTGAGTTATTGCAATAAGAGGTAGTCTCTATAAAAGTCCCACTATTAACACATAAAACAAATTATGTGTAAAGGGTCGACAAACATTTCACTTTCTATGGTCGGCGAACATACTGAATTTAGGCCAATATGATGGTTGATTTGAACTAAAACAACATAAGCAATTTTTTGTGTCCTTTGCTAGTAAAAGATTGATATGAACATGTTGGACATCTTGCTGACATTTACAAGAATGAATATAGCTTATCTTAGTAAATAAATCATACGAGTAACTAAAAACCATGTGCAATCATGTCTATCCATGTGTGCATGCAATTAAAACAAATACACCCAAATAATGCACTAAAAACATATCCAAAGTTCAAAATTTCAAAATTCAAACTTGAACCCATGTATCGACTCTCCCCCCACCATTTTGTATGTTCTGAATGATCACCTCCTAGTGAATATTGTGATGATTTACAGGAAGCTTGGGACAACTGCTCTTTATATGTGCATTTGCAGAGGCCTAATTATTAAGTAATGATTATTACCGATCTTCCAACAAATAACCCAAAATGTCGCAAAGTAGAATCACTCTTCGGAAAAAAGATGAATCTTGCTCCAAAGACACACATCGAAGCCTTCAATTTGGTGTTCCGATGAATGGGTATCGGATGTGGTGTTCCGATGAATGGGTATCAGATGTAATGGTGAAGAGTTTTAGGGTTTTGTATTGGCTTCTAACAAGTAGAGGGTTGAGAAGATTTATTTTTAGGGTTATACTTTGTGGGGAGAATTAGAAGAAGAAATCTACTATAATAAATGTATGAAAACCATAACTCAGTGAAATTCTCATATATTTAATGAATAAAATTAGACTAGTACGTTAACTTATATAGACAATCAACCTTAGTCATCAAGATTACTAGTCCTAATTGCAATACAAAACAAAAACAAAGCCTTTATTCCAAATTTCTTTGGGATCGACTATTTGAAGTCTTCTTCCATTCAGCCATTTCCTCACTAACATTAATAAAAATGTATCATTCTTTAAAACTTCAAACCATGTTATTCTAGGCTTATATCTAGTTCTAGCGTCTCCATTAACTACTATATTATTGCTTCACCTTATGGGGAGCATCTATTGGTCAACGTTGCACGTGTCCGAAACACCTAAGTCGATTTTCTCTCATCTTGTTTTCAATTGTCGTTACCTCTAATTTCCTACAAATACAATAATTTATTATTCTATCCTTTAATATATTGTCACTCATCGATCTTTGTATTCTTATTTTGATTTCACTAATTTTCTACATTTTTTTCTTAATTGTCCAACATTTCCTTTCAACTTTAGGTATCTTGTAATCACAAAATACTCCAGAAGCACTCCTACATTTCAACCATCATCTTTTAATTAATCTCACGATGAATAATTGAGTCTAAATACCGAAAATTGTCACTCTTTGGTATGTTATGTCCATCTATATGGACTCCCCCTCTCTCTAGTTAACGTTACATTTCATGTACTTGTTCTCGTCGTACTAATTTTAAATCGTTATATTCCAAAGTTTCTCGTCATACCTTTATTTTAGCATCTAATAAACATCATACATCATTGAACCTTCTCCTGGATATGCTTAATAATTTTATCCAAACTACCACGAAAGGGTAAGAAGTTATTACTGATACTTGTAAGACAATAGTAAAAGGAAATGGTTCAATATCTCCTCCAATAGTTCATACGACCATCATAACTCTATAATTATATCCTTAATAGTCTTAAATATAAGTACAAGGAATTTGTTTCTTCTCCAATGTCCACCATATTATCTCCCCATGAACTTGATCATAAGTTTTTTCTAAGTTAAAAAATTCATATGTAAATATCTATTTTCTCTTTATATCTTTCCATTAATCTTTGTAATAGTAAAATACTTCTATACTAGATCTTTCCAACATAAAACTAAACCGACTGTGTGAAAATTGTAGTTTGTGTTTTAGTCTTTGCTCAATTACTCTCCATTGCAATGCAAAACAAGTTACCAAAATAAAACTAATACAATACCAAATGTAATCTAATCCTAATAAGTATAACTAAGCATAGAAATCAACCATGTGTACCTATCTACATAAGTAGTTAAAACAAATGACCCAAATAAGTGCACGAAAAAGTAAATCCGAAGTCCGAATTCCCAAATCATAAATTGGACCTATGGGTTGAGAGGTACTCCACGACATTTACAAAACAATTAACATACATTAAGATATTCTTATACCAAGCTGAAATATAGGCCACACATTGTCAACAACAAAGGAAAATAACACTGAGAGTTGAGCTACGTGAGAAAATGTCTCCAAATAGTCAATATCACAAGTGTGAGTGAGCCCCTTCCCAACTAACTGGCCCTTATAGCGATCAGTAAACCCGTCTGGCTGATATACACCCAATAAAAAAGCTTATAATGGGATCATACACCAAGTCCCTAGTGCCTCAAGATAGGAAGATGTTGGGGCGGTTGGATAGGGAGAAAAGAGATCTTAAGTGGGCAGCATGTGAGGAGTTGGAGTCAGCAGTGATGGAACTAGGGATATGCGGAGGACTAGGATTAGGGGTTTGGGTTGTTAGTGTGTGGGGTTAGGCTTACGGTTAGGGTTTAGATAGGGACTCGTTTGGTTAGGGTTAAGGTGAGCTAGGGCTAGGATTAGGTTGATTGTAAGGTGATTTTTGTGTTAGTTAGAGAGCTAGTGCTTGATACCATGTTGACGAAGCTAAACACAACGCCACAGTTTGTTGATGTGGTTTGAGTACATATTCACAGGAGATTCGTCCTCATTAGTACATAGCCAATGTGGGGCCAAGGACGGAGAAATTGGACTACTAAGTATAGACGCACCAAGTCTAACAAGTCTTAACTCATTCAATGCCTTAATAATGGTTGCTGTTTTCCTTCATGTTGCCTCATTAAAAGCAGAGAAGACAAAAGGTCACTTAATGTTTGCATTAACATGACTTGGTCAATAATGACTTCTGGTCTGTGTAATTGTCCCTCATTTGCCACATTTCCTGCTTATGGCATCGGACAAATAGCGACTTCCGGTCTGTGTAATTTTTTTTGTTGCAGTACAGTTTCCTGCTTCATTGGGCAATAGAAGGGAATAATGGAAATTTGTGCAGGATATAGTTCGAAGTATCTTTATTTCAATTGCTCTAAAGATAATAAAAGCATCAGAAATGCCAGTTTATGTCTATTCTCTAATATTAACATTATCAGAATTCTCTCTTGTTTGCCAGAATCTAAACGGCAAATTCCGCTGAAAGATTATCGCAACATAGGAATCATGGCTCACATAGATGCAGGAAAAACTACAACCACAGAGCGTATTCTCTACTATACTGGAAGAAATTACAAGATTGGTGAGGTGCATGAGGGAACGGCTACAATGGACTGGATGGAACAAGAACAGGAGAGGGGAATTACTATAACCTCTGCTGCAACTACGACTTTCTGGAATAATCATAGAATTAACATCATTGATACTCCTGGCCATGTTGACTTTACACTTGAAGTGGAGCGTGCTCTTAGGGTCCTGGATGCAGCTATATGCTTGTTTGACAGTGTTGCTGGTGTGGAACCACAGTCTGAAACCGTGTGGAGGCAAGCTGATAAGTATGGGGTTCCTAGAATCTGTTTTGTTAATAAAATGGATCGCCTTGGGGCTAATTTCTTTAGAACGAGGGACATGATTGTCTCTAACTTGGGTGCGAAACCACTCGTGGTTCAATTACCAATTGGTGCAGAAGACACCTTCAAAGGAGTTGTTGACTTGCTGAAAATGAAAGCTGTGGTCTGGTCAGGAGAAGAATTAGGTGCAAAGTTCAACTATGAAGACATACCCTCTGATCTCCAAGATTTGGCTGAAGAATACAGGGCCCTGATGATTGAAACTGTTGTTGAACTTGATGATACAGTTATGGAAGCTTATCTTGAAGGAATTGAACCAGATGAACAAACATTAAAAACTTTGATCAGAAAAGGCACCATATCTAACAGTTTTGTTCCAGTTTTATGTGGCTCGGCATTTAAAAACAAAGGAGTCCAGCCCTTGCTTGATGCAGTTGTGGATTTCTTACCATCACCACTTGAATTGCCACCAATGAAGGGTTCTGATGCTGATGACCCTGAAATATCAATTGAAAGGCTACCAAATGATGATGAACCATTTGCTGGGTTGGCTTTCAAAATCATGAGTGATCCATTTGTTGGATCTCTTACATTTGTTAGAGTGTATTCTGGGAAGTTAACTGCAGGATCATACGTTCTCAATTCTAACAAAGGTAAGAAGGAGAGAATAGGAAGGCTTCTCGAGATGCATGCTAATAGTAGGGAGGATGTCAAAATAGCTTTGACAGGTGATATTGTTGCCCTTGCTGGTCTCAAAGATACAATAACAGGAGAAACACTTTGTGATCCAGAGAATCCTGTAGTGCTTGAGAGAATGGACTTCCCAGATCCTGTTATTAAAGTTGCAATAGAACCCAAAACTAAGGCTGATATAGATAAGATGGCAACCGGACTAATTAAGCTTGCTCAAGAAGATCCATCGTTTCACTTCTCCAGAGACGAGGAGGTCAACCAAACTGTCATTGAAGGAATGGGGGAGCTGCATCTCGAAATCATTGTAGATAGATTGAAGAGGGAATTCAAGGTTAGCACTTTAATTCTGATAATTATATCCCTGATACTTCATCAACATGAAAGTTTTTCATTGCTAGTAGGTTTTGTGAACAAACCTACATTGGTCCAAAAGGTGTGCATATAATTCAGAGTCGAGCATATAACTATATTTCAGCTTGGTATGCCTGTGATATCATCTGTAAGTGTATTCTTAATAAATCGTATCAGCTAGGATCCTCTGTGTAGTATGAATTATAATGAGAAAGCTATACGATATTTTGGTTCTCTGATGTCCTTCCAGCCTATACAAAACAAACCCAAGATTGAACCATTTTCAATGAGTTTTCCATACATTTTGGTTCTCTCATGTCCTAGCCATAATTCTTATCTTCTTACTCCCTTTATCAAACAGGTCGAAGCAAATGTAGGTGCTCCTCAGGTGAACTACCGCGAGAGCATCTCACGAATTTCAGAAGTGCAGTACATCCACAAGAAGCAGTCTGGTGGTCAAGGGCAGTTTGCAGACATCACTGTTAGATTTGAGCCCTTGGAGGCTGGGAGCGGGTATGAGTTTAAGAGTGAGATAAAAGGTGGAGCAGTGCCGAAAGAATACGTCCCAGGAGTAGTGAAAGGGCTAGAAGAGTGCATGACCAATGGTGTGCTAGCTGGGTACCCTGTTGTTGATGTCCGAGCTGTTTTAGTTGATGGCTCCTACCATGATGTTGATTCTAGTGTTCTGGCATTTCAACTGGCTGCCCGAGGTGCTTTCAGGGAGGGAATGAGAAAGGCAGCACCAAGAATGTTGGAGCCTATTATGAAGGTTGAAGTCGTCACTCCTGAAGAGCATTTGGGAGATGTTATTGGTGATCTAAACTCAAGAAGAGGTCAGATCAACAATTTTGGGGATAAGCCTGGTGGTCTCAAGGTACAGTATGAGTAACTTTTCCTTCACCACTTTTTCTAATAAGACAACCCATTGGTAGTATGTACATTTTTGAAACTCACTGAATAAACTGTCTTGTTTTCCTGATCCTATTTAACTGTCTTGGTTTCTATTCATTGCTAATTCGTATTTCTTTACAAAATGACTTGTTTGCATTTAAATACCCACAAATCTTGTTGATTTGCAATATCATACCGTGAACTGTTTTTATTATTAGATTGCTACCTTGAACAATTGAGTTTTTGCAACTTATACCTTCCGAAAGTGTATGACATTTAACTTTCATTGGTGAAATATTGGATCTGTTTACCCATTCTTATACTAATATAATATTGACCCTCAACCCTCACTAAATTTTGATGTAGTGGAAAAGACTTTAACATGGTATGGGAGCAACTAAGGTCCGAATTTCTATGCTGCATATTTTAAGTGGGTTTTAAAAGTTATACAGCAATGTGAATCAACTCTTGGCCCAAAAAATCAACCTTCGACCTGAGGGGGTGTATTAGAATAATATAAATATTAACCCTCAACCCTCACCAAAGCTCAAGAGTTTTGGTGTAGTGGGAGAGACTTTGACACCCGTCAAATGAAAAAAGAGAGTTCATTTATATCCTCCAAATCCATGTTCTTAAACCATACCTTAACTCTCACCCCCATCCATTGTCGCAGTGTTGTGCGAGGCAAGGAGACAATGTTGCGGGTGGGGGTGGGGGGGGGGGGGGGGGGGGGGGTGAGGGGAGGAGGAGGGGGTGAACGGGTGTAAAATGATGGTGGTGGTGGTGATATTGAGGTGAATGTTAGGGTTAGGGTTTGAGATGTAGTAATGGTTGTGATGATGACAGGTGAGGCTGAGAGTTGGGGTTTGAAAGAGAGGAAGGTAAGAAGCACGGACACTCAAGATTCATGTTGTGTCCGTGTCATGTCGGACACACGTTTCAGACACGCCACATACACTCTGAAATACAATAGGACGCCAAATTAGATGCCAAATCCGTGTCGCCATGTCTGAAACATGGCGTGCTCAAAATAGTGGAGGATTGAGAAAGAAGATGAATAGAAGGAAAGTAGGGAAAATGTTTGTGATCTGGACAACAATTTAAAAATCGAAGGACTTGTGTACAAAACTAAATTATTAACACCCATTTATAATAAAAGGGCAAAATGGTCATTTTACTGTTTTCAGATAACGGGGGTGTCACGGTATCAAACTGCAAAAAAAGTTTAGGCTGGGTATCAAGTTGCAACTCTATAATTAGGCTTTGATGGTATTTAAAGGCGAATAAGCCTTTTGACAAAATATCAAGCTGTCTTACCATTTGTGTAAGATCCTGATCAAAATTCCCTCCACCTGCGTAACTAGAGTAGTATGGTTTTGAACGTCTTCTGCCACGCTCCAATTTTCTTATGTGTACTTGCAATGCAGGTGGTTGATGCTTTGGTGCCACTAGCTGAAATGTTCCAATACGTCAGCACCCTCCGTGGGATGACGAAGGGCCGTGCTTCTTACACAATGCAGCTTGCCAAGTTCGATGTTGTTCCCCAACATATCCAGAACGAGATCTCTTCGAAGCAGGAAGCAGTTACAGCTTAACAAGCAAAGCAGAATTAGATGGAGGTGCAACGTTGTTGTTTGTTGTTGTGCCATCAATTCTTTCAATCCGTTGCTTATATTTTGCTTGGAAATATGTAAGAAAATTTTGGGGCTCTCCACAAATGTCTCCTCCTGAATTGTATGAAAGAGGGAATTTTGAGCCTAACAAATGTCTCTTAATTTGGGTAGTGTATTTTTGTTGAGCTTGTATAAGTTGTATTTTCTCTTCCATAATTATTGATTCATTCGTCCTTGTGAGTGGGGTTGAACTTCTTTTAGCTGAAGTTAAATACTATCTTGTTATGTCCAGGATCACTTGAACACATCCAGGAATTTTTTTACAATTTTCTCCTTTGCAACTCAAACTGATTCCATAATCTTTTTCCACCCACTCTTTAGCTCCCTCATAGTTTATATATATATATATATAATATAATATATATATATATATAATATAGGCACGTGCGTTGCAATATTTTTAGGTATTATAAACTAAAGAATATGGATAGAAAATAGAGAAATTGTTTATTCATTCACTTGTATCACAATCAACTTGAGAATCCCTTTATATAGGCTTACAATGAAGGTTTAACATCATCATGACAATTAAAGAGAAATGCCAAAAGACAGGTATGGATAACTAAATGTCATAGGTTATGTACCAAAAGACATAGGTTATATAGGCTAAATAATTATGGAGAATTATCCATATGTATAACACTCCCCATTGATATTCACCATTAATTAGTTGGTGGTGTATGCGC
>JANAVB010008562.1:0-26776 GCA_029216955.1 Iris pallida | reverse complement strand
ATATATATATATATATATAGATATATATATATATATATATTATATATATATATATTGATATATACATACATGCGCACATACGTATTTTACATACATACCCTCCCATATATATATTTAGAATTTATATATCTATATATATATATAATATCCATACGTATACAGCATATTGATATATGTTATATATATACATATACATATTTATATATTTATATATATCATATATATATTTACACGCAGATAACCAATAATAATAAAATAGTAATATTTATAATAACCTCAATAATATGATAAATAATAACAATAATAATAACATAATAATAATAATAATAATAATAATAATAATAACGAAATTCGATAAACCAAATAAGGGTGTATATATCATATGTACAGTCTAAAAATCACCATTTAAATAAAATAATAAAAATAAAATATTTCCAAATTTTCGGAAAGGGGAGCTACAGTATGAGAGTCTTGTCTTATCTTCAGGGGTGGGAGATCGTCAAGGTCAGTCCCATGTTGAAAGATTTCAAGGCTGATCAAGATTTGGAAGACACTGGTGAGGATGCGATCACTCTGCCGAAATGGGGGTTCCGTTGGTTGCAGAGTATCCAGCCTTCCCACTTGGTCTACACCAACCAAAATAAATGTTATCTGGGGCCATACCTGCCGAGCCGGTTTGCTCGTCAGTTTGGTTTACACCCAGCTAATGTTACGAAACCCCAGTAACAGTCTAGGGTTTGCTGGAAGTTTACTGGATGGAGCCCGGGGCTGACAATATTACAATGTCGGGTGCACTGGGGTTCATTTCAATACAGCAGTTCACAACCCTAGGCCACAGATCCTGTATTCGGCCGTTAAGCTGTATTGTGCCATAAATACTGTGCCTCCTGATTATGATAGGGAGACTAGCTTCATCGTTGGAACTCAGCTAGAGGCTACGAAGAACATGTTGGTGGCGGCCCGGTCATATCGTCTACCGGAGTTGGCGGGATATCGGGCTGCTGCTACACGTCAACAGGAGGCACTCGGGAAGATCCCCTAGCTGGAAAGAGGCGGGCTGACGCAGAAGCCGGTTCGTCCGCACCAAAAAGGCCAAGAAAAGCGACGACTCCAAAGGCTATGGGGGTGCCGCCTGTAATGCCGATGGAATCAGTCTCTGCTGAGGTAAAGACGTCCCCCATAGTCTGGCTCATTCTGTCATTTTTGTGACATATGCTTTTCTTCTTGTAGGAATCGTCGAAGAAGAAAACCCGGGTTTCGAAACCGAGCGTCAGTAAACCGAAGGAGGTGGCGAGCTCTTCTGATGAGCGCATTCCTCCGATGGTAATATCTCCCATGGAGGTGAATCCTGACAATGTCGTTCCTGCAGAGATTTTAGTATCTCCAGATTATGTTGGAAGGAAAGCTGAGGATGCAGCAGTTTCTGGGATGGTACAAGGCACCGTGGGGGCCTTGGACATTGAGGTCCAGTAGACAAGGGGCTTCCAGATGAGGAAGTGGAGTGGAGTTCGTCGTCGTCAGATGACGTTCCTCCAGAGATGAATGAGCCTGTTGCGGGAGCAATAGACATAATTGAAACAGAGGAGAGGGTTGATTCCCCTCCTTGTCATAATGAGGGGAGGTCGGCTGTAGCGTTGCCGAGCCCTACCCTAGACTCAGCAACGGAGGCTGAGGTGGCTGCCGACCAGGAGGTAGCGACAGATTCTATCCTCGCGGAGGGATTCGATGAGGAAGGTGGGACTCGTCTGCCGAGCCTGACTCCAGTGGAGCCGAGTCAGGAACAAGTGCTGATCTCACTACTTTGCCAAAGGGGGAAGGTCCCGTGTGGCCTGCTGATAGTGTGTTGGAGCCGGAGGAGGTAGCCCCTGACGTTGGTGGTTCCTCCGAGCTTGATAAGGATAAGGGTTTGCTGGAACCCTCTGTCGCTCCTTCTACTTGGGGTATGATATCGACGCCCCTCTCGGCCCCTTCCGCTGCCCTGGCTCTTCGGGCCAGTAGCGAGGTTCAAGTTTCTGACGAGGGAGGGTCCGTAGAAGTTAAGGTTCTGGCCTCGCAGATTGAGGTCGGCGGGTCTTCTTCAGTTCCGCCGTCTAGAGCAGCTCCTTCCACTCCGGCTATGACGCCGCAAGTGCTGGCGGATACGGATGAGTATGTGAAGTTTATCATTAAGGCGGTGTATAAGATGCTACAGAGGGGCGTATCGGCAGTGATGAATGCCAACGGGAGTTTTGCGATGGCAAAAACTATGGCGCTCCCTCATATCAGTCTGATATGTTTCCACCAGGGCTATGATCATATGGCCGAGATTCTGGAGGCATCGGTGGCCGAGCTCGACCAGCTGCTTTTCGAGTTTCAGAGTATCCAGCGAAATGATCTCTCCGCTCTAGTAGAAGCAAAAAAGGAGAAGTTGATCGCTGAAACTGATTTATCTTATCAGGCTACCGTGGCTGTTTGGGAGCACGAGGTGGCTGAAGCTGAGGCTGCGACGGAGAGGCTATCTCAGTCCACGCAGGAGAAGGTAGAGTTGCGAGCTGCATTGGACACTAGTATAGCGGAGGTTAATGCCAAGATTCGCCTCCTTGAAGACCAGCGGGCCCAACTTGTGTTAGATGTTGAGCGAGTCCAGGCTGAACATGTAGCATCTAAGGAGGAGGAAGCAGCTTTCACCCGCCAGGCTCTTTTCCTGGCCCAGCAGCGGCAACAGCTGGACGAGAAGTATGAGGATGACTCTTTCCCTGAGGCCATAGAAATGATGCGTCAAGAAGCCGAACGCCGAGTTCTGGCAACCGCAGAGACTCGGGCGGCAGACTTGAAGCGTCGGATCGAAGAGCTTTCAGCCAATCCTGGTGATGCCTAGGGATTGTAGCCTCTCCTTTTTTTTGTTATCTTGTGTAATTTGCAACTCCTGCTGGGGATATAATTCTTTACTTTCAAATAAAAAATGAAAGGTTTTGTGGTAAGTTCACTCTTGCTGTCATGAACTCGATGATTTGTGTGGACCTGTTATCTTTTGCGCACCTTGGTTGTTAGATACAGATAATAAGTTTGAGAGAACCTGACATGTTTGCTCAGAGGTGATGTGGACGTGGCAAATATGGTGTTCAAATGATGGAATCTTCCTACTCAGAGGTGTTATAGACGTGGTAGGAATGACTCTGGGGGGATACACGGAACTACTCAGAGGTAATGTGGACATGGAAGTTCTGCGATCAATGTACGGCAACACAGGAGTTGTCTGTACGGGATGTTTACTCAGAGGTAATGTGGACGTGGTAAACATGATGGGTAGCGTAGTCTTACGGAGCATAAGATTCTGCTTTATAGGGCGTAGAGGAGCAACTCAGAGGTAATGTGGACGTGGTTGTCCTTCTACTGGAGATAGAATACAATAGAACAACTCGATTCCGAAAGTATATGATTTTTGTGAAAGGGAGGTGTATGTGAGCTCTGATGATCAGGTCCTTTGATTCCCTTGCTAGGTAGAGGTGGAAGTATATATCCGAAAGATGTTAAGAGTAGTACTTCTTTAGGAACTTGCCGTTGATGGGCATCATGGACAAGTCTCGTTTGATCGGGCGAGGCGGTAAGCACCGTTTGAGTATACCGTCTCTATGATGAAAGGTCCCTCCCATTTGGGCTCAAACTTTCCTGGGGTTTTGTGTGTTAATGCCATCGGCCTCCTGACTGCTAGAACTAGGTCGCCTACTTGGAAAGTCCTCTGCTTGACCTTCTTGTTGAAAGCCTGTGATATACGGGCTTGACAGAGTTCGATGCGCTGTTGAGCTAGGAGACGTTTTTCGTCAAGTGCCTCCAATTCTCGCAGACGGCGACGTTGATTGTCTTCCTCTGTGAGTTGTTTTGTGATCGCTACACGGAGTGAGGGTATCTGGATCTCGAGAGGCATTACCGCTTCGCTCCCGTAGACTAAGGAGAATGGTGTGTTGCCCGTCGGGGTCCGTACTGTTGTACGGTAGGCCCAAAGGCATTCGTTGAGCTTTTTGTCCCAGTCGCATTTGTTGGATAATACGACCTTTTGAGTAGCCTAACGATAGTCTTGTTTAACGCCTCGGCCAATCTGTTTGCTGCCGGATTGTAGGCGGTTGATGCCACGTTCTGAATGCGATTCTTGTCACAGAACCTGCTGAAAACATGGGTGATGAACTGAGGACCGTTATCGTGGATAATCCTCCGAGGTACCCCAAAACGGTAGATAACATGGTCTTTGATGAAGCTGACCACCCTAGAGCTCTTCACTTCCGCTAGTGGAATTACTTCTGTCCATTTGGAGAAGTAGTCCGTGATGGCTAGGATGAAGCGGTGTCCCCTCGATGAAGGAGGGGTGATCGGTCCTACAATGTCCATGCCCCAAGCTTCAAAGGGCCAGGAGGCGACTGTAGGATGTAGTGGTTCCGACGGTGTATGAATAAAGTCGGCATGAAGCTGGCACGCATGGCACTTTTTAGCATAGTCGACAGCATCGACTGTCATGGTTGGCCAGTAGTAACCCATGCGTCGCAGTCGATCATGTAACTTAGGGCCAGGTTAATGAGCCCCGTAGGTTCCATCATGAGCTTCTCGAAGGGCTTCGAATGCTTCTTCGTTGGATAAACATCGAAGGAGAAGTCCATCGTAGGAGCGTCGATACAGCATTTTAGTAGCTGTATCGTAATAGAATCGAAGGGAATGCCTTCTTACTGAGACGGCTTCTTTTGGGACTTCTGGGTGAATTTCGTAGATAGCGAAGTCGATGAGCGGAAACCTCCAGTCTCGGACATTAACGCCAGCACTAGTTGACATGGCATGGTCTATTTGTGAGTATAGGTTATTTTTAGGACAAACCAAGTCTCGACCAACTACCGTGATATAGTGTTGAGTCCCGAGAGGTGCTGCCAATGAGGCTGCGAGGCCAGCCAGAGCGTCAGCCTCCAGGTTTTGTAAATGAGGTACATGTTCTATGAAGAACTTGGTGAAGGTTGAAATAATGTTCAATGCAACTTCATGGTAAGGAACCATGTCTTCATGGCGAACTTCGTATTGCCCTCTGATCTGGTTAACGACGAGTTTTGAGTCGCCGTAGGCTTCCAGATGATCCACCCCCAGCTGTTGCGCTAGCTGGAGTCCCATAATGAGAGCGTTGTACTCGGCAATATTGTTGGAGCATGGCTTCAAAAGGGAGTAGACACGCTGGATGACCAGCTGATCGGGGGAGACTAAAACTACCCCCACTCTGGCGATGATTTGGCCTTTGGGACCTGTTCTTGAAGCACCATCGAAAAACATCCGCCAAACGGAGCTTTCTTCGGTGACATTTGATTCTTAGACTTCATCCGGGATGTCTTCATAGAGTCTGGAGGACTCTGGAATGGGGTGCACGGCTAAAAAGTCGGCCAGAGCTTGACCCTTGACGGCTTTTTCTGGAACGAACACCATGTTGTATGGCGTTAACAGGATCGCCCATGTAGCGAGCCGGGAGTTCAGTGATCCTGGCTTCGTCATGAGAACCCTGAGCGGATTGACACGGGAGATGACGTGAATTGTCTGGCCCGAGACATAATGGCGGGTCTTTTGGATGGCGAATACCAAAGCCAAACACTCCTTTTCAACAGGATTGTACCGGTGTTCGGCCCCGATCAGTGTTCTACTAAGGTAGTAGATAGCTTGCTCATAGCCTGCATCGCTGTTCTGAGCCAGCAGAGCGCCGAGGGAATGATCCATGGCATGGACGTAGAGGAGGAATGGTTTGCCTGCGACGGGCGCCACCAGGACTGGCAGGCTCGTCAAGTAAGCTTTGATATCGTCGAAATCTTTCTGACATTCTTCTGTCCAGACATAGGAGACTCCCTTCTTCATGAGCTGGGTGAAGAGTCAATATTTTCTGGAAAGGTTTGCTATAAATCTTCGGATGTATGCCAGACGCCCCTGCAGGCCTCGAAGTTCTCGGAGGTTCTTCAGAGGGTCCATGTCAAGGATGGCTTTGGTCTTCTCGGGATCGACATGAATGCCTTTTGTCGTGATAATGAAGCCCAGGAACTTTTCGCTAGAAACCCCTAGGAAGGATTTAGCGGGATTCATTTTGAGTTGATGCGCTCGCATGAGATCAAAGACTGTCTTAAGGTCTTGTAGGTGATCTCCTTTGAGACGGCTCTTGACAGCGATGTCATCAATATAGCATTCGACTGTCTTGCGAAGATGCTGACGAAAGATGGTGCTCGTAGCTCGTTGGTATGTCACAACAGCGTTCTTCAAGCCGAAGGGCATCACTGTGTAGCAAAAAATGCCCTTCGGAGTCCTGAATGACGTATATTTTGCATCATCAGGGAACATCTTGATCTGGTTGTAGCCCAAATACCCGTCCATAAAAGACATGCGTTCGAAGCCACATGTGTTGTCGATCATCACGTCAGTGATTGGGAGCGAGAATTCGTCCTTCGGACAAGCAGCATTGAGATCTCTGAAGTCGATGCTGACCCGTATCTTTTCATTCTTTTTGGTGACAGGAATGACATTGGCCACCCAGTCCGGATGTGTTCTTTACGGATAAACCTGCTAGTCAGAAGTTTGTCTACCTCTTGATCGATAGCGTTCATGATGTCAGGACGAAAACGTCGCTGTTGTTGCTTTATAGGCTTGGCATCAGGTAAGATGTTAAGCCTATACATCGCGATATGGGGATCAAGTCCCGGCATATCTTCGTAGCTCCAGGCGAAGACGTCGATATAATCATTAGCCAGTTGGATTAAAGATTTCCGGTCTTGTTCCTTTAGACTCTTGCTGACGAAGATGGGTTTGAAAGAAGATCCATCCCCAAGGTCGATCTGCTCGACTTCGTCTTCGGTAGGGGGTTCGCGTAATTCAAAACGAGACTCCCACTGTTCTCCTAGGCATTGGGCCCAGGGTTCTTCCTCAAAGAATTCTGGCGTTTGGTCTTTGCCTTAATCTTCTTGAGGTTATGCAGACGCCATGTTGGCTGATAGCACTTTCTTGGAGACTGAGCCGATACTGGTATCGGAATCCCAAGTTGATGCTTCGGACGAATGAGAATGTTCTACTTATTTTGCCTCCAAACTCTATGGGGTTGACGACGGCGTGACATAGCCCACCCCCCGTCGAGTTCGATGATAGTTGTCCTGCGGCTTTCCTTTAGGTGTTGGGAGCCGGAGAGGAAGACATCGACCCTTGCCGTAATTCAGGCCTTTGTTGCATTTTAGATCGTAACTCATCTTTTGGATGAGGTACTTTGCCTTGTCCGTGTACCGATAGACTTGTATTCTGCCGGTATCTGGTTCTGGCTCGAGTAGCGGGAGGTCTTGATGATGCTCGACTTTGCCGAAGATGATGGATTCTTCATCTCGATTCCGCGGCGGACAAAACAGACCCCTTGGGACGGGACTACTCGATTTACATGATTAACGGTCGTTATTTGTGTTTGCAACGACCGTAGAGCGTTATCTAATGTATACATGGCATTCCAATGTGGAAGACTAGAATAATTAAAAGACACTCTATTATTGATGAAACACGAGATTTTGTCCCGCGGGATTACATTGTCCAGAGAGGGTGCATCTACATCAGCAGAGATATATTCCCCTAGCTCTTCATCCGTGAGTACTGGGATTGGATCGGAAGAGTCCACCGCAGCTTTGATCTTGGGGTCCGAGAGGGCTATGTGGGCCTTCTCTGGCAGCTTGGATGAGACGGATGATTGTGGAGGCTTGCCTTTAAGACGCACCTTCAGAGGTGCCTCGACTGCACCTTCAGTGATTGGTGCCTTCCCCTGTAGCTTTGCCACAAGGGGAATCGATGTTTGAGGCGGCTTCCCCCTGAGCCGTATCTTCAAGGGAGCTTCAGTAGGTGTTCTACCTGGAGCAGGTGGTGCTTTTCTATGTAGCTTGATGGTCATAGGAGGCAGCATCTGAGGCAGTTTCCCCTTGAGTCGGATTTTCAAAGGAGCGTCAGGAATCATCTCTGGCTGCATGTCCGGCTCTGCCACTATTTCTGCTTCATCATCAGCGTCGTTGGCTTCCCCTTCGTCGAATGACTTGTATAGGGTAGCATCGGTGAAGTAGGATTCGACCCCCTTGAAAGGGTCAATGTCC
This sequence comes from Iris pallida, assembly GCA_029216955.1. Classification (NCBI taxonomy): domain Eukaryota; kingdom Viridiplantae; phylum Streptophyta; class Magnoliopsida; order Asparagales; family Iridaceae; genus Iris; species Iris pallida. Next base: position 18,680 of record JANAVB010008562.1, on the reverse strand, counting down.
GCGAACTCTGTCCGGATGATGTCGTTGGTGGACACGTACTTCATAATTGGTGGAGTGTAGATGGCACCACCATGTACTCGTGCAGCCACGGACGACCCAGTAGGAGGTTGTAGTTGACGTCGGCATCAACGACATAACAAGTCACCTCGGTTCGGAGATTACCGATATGACACTTCAGCCGTATTTTGTCCAACGGCTTACTTTTGCTAGCATTGAAGCCACTGATTATCGTGTTGGAAGGTGCCAGACGGTACATTGGGATCCCCAGTATTGAGAGCAGTGTCTTCAGGATGATGCTGAGGGAAGCCCCTAGATCGATCTGAATCCGCTTCACTTTGATGGAACCGACATACCATGTGTAGTACAGTGGCCTGTTGTGTCGGTTGTGCTTGAGCAACATATCTTGTTGAGTAAAGGTTATGTTAGGGATAACTTCATCCGCATAATGGCAGTATGCGCATGTGGTCGGAGTATCCTTAGGCTGCTTGACCTGACTGATGAAGGACTCGACATCCTTCAGGGCTTCACAGAGAGCTTCATGAGTGTCCTTGGAAAGACGAAGAAGCTCGAACAGAGATAGACGGGCAGGAGTACTGGCAAGTTGTGCCAGTATGTCAAAATTATGGGGCTTGGCTAGCCCCAAAACATTCTTCTTTCGCAGAGGTTTGTCGAAACGGGCCTCTGCATGCTTCTGTTTATTGGCTGCTGGGGGCCTGGATGGGCCATCTTCCTGGGCGGCAGAGACGGTGCAAGGAGGCACCACCTCGACGGCAGATTCGTCGGGTTGGACGTTCTGATGTGAGCACGTCTGTACAGGAAGTGCCTCTTCCGCAGAGGAAGAGACCATGCGGCAAGACTTGATCTTCATGCCCTTGTTTTTGGAGGCAGAGCATACCTCCGGTTGAGTAACCTCAGAGACGAGATCGGGGTGAACCCATAAGACCTCTCCCCGAGATGTGGAGAGTGGGATGAGTCCACTCACGTTGTCACGAGTAGGTGGTAGATTGACCACCTCCATTGTCGCCTTGGAATGGGGACGACGCCATCTTGTGTTGTGGTTGGCGACAAGGTGCCAAATTGAAGTGACACCAGGTTGGCCGAAACCGTTTTCTCTTCGTAGTCGACGGAGATAACATCCGCATTGATCATTCACTGGATGTAGTTTTTGAGGACGTAGCAGTCCTTAGTCGGGTGTCCGACAAACCAATGGTAGTGACAATACCTCGGATTGTCCACTTTCCCAACCTCGTCGGGACGCTTCGGGTCCGGCAACTTGATCTTGTCACCCTGCTTCAATATCTCAAAGAGTTGTAGGGTGTCTTCATTGTTGAAAGAATAAACCTCCTTTGGCCGTGGTGCAAGTGGAGGCTTCTGAGTAGATGCTGATGCACCTTTGGAGGCATTGACAGTCAATGCCTGTTTCCCCTTCGTTTCTCGTCCAGGGTTGTTGGCTGCAGGCCGTTTTCCCCTTTTTCTCAAAGGCAGGGAAACTAACTCCCAGAAGACGAGCATTAGCCGCCTTCTTTTCTGCTGCTTCGTCCTCGATGATCAAGGAACTCCAGTCGGGAGGAGCAGTGGAGTTGAGCCAGAGCTTGATCGCAGGCAGCATGTTCATGCTGCAGGAGGAGAGGAGTGCATGTTCTGGCATGCCCGGGGGCAGTCTGAAGCAGGCTTGTCGGAAGCGTTCGATGAATACTCGAACTATTTCCTTCTCCTTCTGACGTATCTCTATGAAGGACGCCATTGTCATGTCCTTCCCTCTGTCATAGAAATGGTCGAGGAAGAGACGCGTCAAGTCATCGAAGGAAGATATGGAGTTGTCGGAAAGACTACAGTACCAGTCGTACGCCACTCCCTTCAGTGCCCCGACAAATATGCTGGTGAGCAGCACGTCTTCCTTCGGGAGATGTCCCGTTTGAGACTGGAAGTACGTCAGATAGTGACGCAAAGAGTCCTTCCCGTCGTATGGCGTCAATGTTTGTGGTTTATACTTAGGAGGATAAACCACCTTGTTCCATTCGAGGGGGTATGGTTGGGGGATCCCCATCTTCTGGCGCTCCTCTTGTCTGTTTTTGGAATCAAAGTGCTCGCGTAAGTCCCTGATCATCTCGACCACGTCTTTCGTGGAGCTGGGAGTCGGGAAAGGCGGTACAGCCTGGAGTTGAGCATTTGACAGCTCAGACGTTCGTGGTGCTTCTCGGTGATCTGGATCCAAGGATACCCGTTAAAGGGGTAAACTTGATTCTCCATTGGCTCCTGGGTCAGGACTGGTAGAAGGCGCCCTGGCCAAAGCGGACCATATTTTATACACTGCTTGAGTCAGTGTTTACATGGAGGCAGAAAGGGTTTTGAGTCCTCCCTCCAGGGTATCCATGCGATGGACGAGGTCTGCTGGCGGCGCATCTGACTTGGTGTCACCCCCAGTCATGTATACTGTCATGACACGGCTGGAGTCGGATGGATCGGTTGAGGCCTCGCTTTCGGCCTCGCTCTCTTGTAGAAGAGAAACTTCCCCCGGAACTTCATCTTGGCTACCCCCAACTACGTTCTGGAAGACACCCCTGTCTTCAGGAGAAGTATCAGCAAGGGCCTGACTACCCCCAGCTCTGTCTTGGAGGGCTTTTTCGTCTTCGAGACGCAGATCCACAGGGGCTAGACTACCCCCAGCTACGTCCAGGAGGCTGGCTCCGTTTCCAGGATGAAGATCCCCAGGGGCTTGACTACCTCCGACTGTTTCCGGGAGGCTGACTTCGTCTCCAGGATGAAGATCCACCCCAGCCGTGCTCTGGAGGACATCCTCGTCATCAGAAGGAGGATCAACAAGGGCTTGACTACCCCCAGCTTCCTCCAAGATCTTCTTTCTCCCCCGAGTGCCTTCAAACACTCCAGAGGACGGGACAATTGTCTTGGTTTTCCTCGGTTGGCTCTTGGACGAGGACGAAGAATTGCCAGTCGCCTTTCGAATTGACGAGGAGTTAGAGATTACGTTGCATGAAGCAACCTTTAATTCTGGCTTCTCTTCAACTGACACCTTCTTTCCGAGGCGACGTCGGAGGGGTGTTGATAATTGTAGCCGCTGGAACACCGACTGCCTTGGTGGTAGGACCACTATTTTACAACAGCAGATGGTGGTGACTATAGCACAGGTGTGCCCTGTGATGGGCGCATTGTGCTTGTCAGTCGACTCTCCTGATCGGCGCTTGTGATTGATCACAATACGCAAATCATTGGAAGAGAGTGCCACCTTCGTACCCCCATCAGGCGCATGGCAAGGCCAAGCGCCGGGGTGGTCAGGTGAATGCTGCGTCCCCTGATCCAACGTAAAATATGCGCTCAGATCAGTAGTGGGAGAACAACATCTAAAGTGACTTGAACGAACCTTAGACGCACAACCAGTGGAGGCACGGGAGTTCAAGACCACAGGGTTTGCCTTGCTCAACTTGGTTACGAACGCAGCAGATGCCCCCAGGTGAGACAAAGACTTTGAAGGTCGGCTCGTTTCTGGCGCAGCAGCACCTGAGTCGACCTTATACAGCCTACCATCAGCAGCGCGCATGATTTTGAGCGCATGCTTCTGGTTTGATGCCGGCATAGCACGTTTGAGGCGCATGGCCCGTGCCGCCTTGGACTTCTTCGTACCAGCCCGCTGGGGTGCATAGTACTCAGAGTCCAAATTCTCCCCGCTACTACAGCGAGTGAGTCTGTCAAAGACAGGGACCTTCTGTGGCGCATCATAGGTAATGCGTAGGGCATTAGCTGTGCCCTTGCTCCGTCGACGCATCTTTCTCGTTTGAGAGGGAGATGGCTGGATAATGTGGTCAGCCGCACATTTCTTCGAGAGATGTGCTGTACCGGTGGGCGCATCTTGGCTGCTGAGGACGTCAGCAGGAAGCGTAGGCTGCATCGGCACATCCCCTTCGGTGGTAGTGCCAGAGGCGTCGACCTTGTGCACCCAGACTTTGCGAGTCTTCTTCGGCTTCGGCAGCTGCTTCGAAGGACTCGCACTGCCTTCAGAAATGAACTCCTCATACACCTATTAATTAAGGCGTACGACCAGCATCTTGTGGGAGGAGCCCACCTTCACGTCGTCGGATTGCGACACAGCTTTCTCAGTGGAGGAGAAAGAGGTCCCCAGCAGAGTCGTCAGCTTATTTTCTATTAAAATCTTTTGATTGCAAATTTCAATTACAAATAGAACAGTGTTATAATGTAGGACTTAGATGTAGTCCTAGGAGCATACTTTTGTTTATCTGGATCCCTTGTGCCGATGAAGCGAGTTGTAATACGTTGACTCCGTTGACGATCTGACGACGGTTCTCGGTTCTCTGAAGGTCTGAGTTGCTCTGGGTGCTGGAGCTTGCGGAGAGGAAGAAGACGTTGAGTGTCTGTATTCGTCTCTCTCACTGTATGTAGGTCTCTGTCTGTGTGTGTTTGTCGGTTCGTAGATGGGTGTGGAATAAGGAAATGATCCCTATATTTATAGTTTGCAGGCTGGCAGCTTATGCGCGCATATGTAGGATACGTCGGTACATGGGGACGCCACGTGGTGATTGCTGATGAAGACGCAAGGGCGCTGCGCTCTGATTAAGGAGTTGAACCTTTTCTGTTGCATTTGTGGGCTGCGGCAGAACTGACACGTAGCAATGGGGAGGATCTATCTGTTGCTGAGATCTTGGGTGATTAGCACCCCTTCATAGACTGAATCGAGTCAAAGGACACGTGTCGTAGGTCCATGGCTCGAAGATCTCGGATTTGGTGGAGAGTGATCTGATAGGATGCGCCTAGAATGGGACGCATGAGGGAACTTTGGCTTGTAACCTTTAGGAGTCACGAACCATTCTGGGTGCATGGCTTTTAAGGCGCATACGGGGCTTTAGTAGTGACTTAATCTCTGTCTTTAGGGATCGGAGAAAAAGTCTGAGGTTTACGGCTTTTGAGGCACATGCAGAGATTTGGGCGCATGGCTGCGGAGGCGCATGTGAATGGTTGGGCAGCCACGTGGCTTGTAACCACCGGAGGAAAGTAATGATGATGCTGACGTCGGCGACACTTCGTCTTCTGAAAAAGCTGTCAACTGTTCAGTCCTCGGGGAACGTGCTGGCAACTCTGTTAGACTTCAGCATTTAATATTCTTTGACGGGTGATGGGCCATTGAGTGGACACGTCAATCTGTATTCCACTAGGCGCATGGGGACGTGTGGGGCGCATCCTAATGAGGTGCTTGGTGCTGATGGACGCGTCAGTATGATACGCGGTCTGACCGGTGCATCCGTTTTCATGACACGTCTTTATTGGTCCGACTGTTACGTTCTTCGAGTGCTTTAAATAGCCATTTTTGACTTGGCTAAATTTGAAGCGTCAGGTACATCACCATTAATGCAAATTCATTGCACGGGATTCGGAGAGCCAGCCACTTGGCGCATGGGTTTGATTTGCCCGGCCTATAAATAGTGGCATGGAGAGAGTTTGCCTCTCGTTCTCTTATGTCCTCCCGAATGAACTTGTTTGCTCGAGCACATTCTGTTGAAGAGATGCTCCCGAGGGTGAAGACGCAACGCATTGTCTTCATTCATGCACTTGAAGGTGACTGTTACATCCAAAAGTCGGAGTCGAGGGCTTCTGAGGCAGGCGGAAGGTGCTTGTTGCATCCAAAGATCGGGATGCTCGAGCCTCATCTCCGTTATGCTGGAAGAGCCGTAGATCGAAATTACGGTGCTACGATCATCTTCCTTGGGCTTTGGGAGAGCTCCTCCTCCTGCTAGAGTGGGTGTTGCCCATTCTGGTTGTGTTGAAAGCTGCTCCTTTAGCTACTGATTTGCGGTGCTCTCCTCTTCCTTGGGCTTTGGAGAGCTCTTCCTCCAGCTCGAGGGTTGATTGCCCACCCTCGTTCTACTCAATAAATGCTTCCTTAGTCGAAGCATTTGATGGCGCATATGCTGAGACTTTATGATGCGCCTGACTGAGACGCTGAAGGGCGGCACATAACTGAGCTGCTGAAGTGATGCACATAACTGAGCCGCTGAAGGGATGCACATAACTGAGCCGCTGAAGCGATGCGCCAGGCTGAGACACTGAAGTGATGCGCCAGACTGAGGGCGCATGGCGGTCGCTGCGCCTAGCTGTAGACTTAGGGTCTTTTCTTTATAGAAATTCTCCTTTGTACAGCCCTTTTTTAGACATGTAATAGACTTTTATATGAAATAAAAATCTTCTTTTAATGTCTACACTTTTGCTGTTTGCTGTGCCAAGTACTTCATCTGAGCTCCCTGGCGCATGTAATGTTAGGCGCATAGAATTTCTGGTCCTAAAATTCCATGCTTCTACAGTACGCAGTACCCTCTTCTCGACGAGAGACTGCGAACCCAGCTCTGGAAGGTGATCGAAGATGAACAAGTTGGATTTACGAAGGATAAAATTGACTTGCGCCCCTCTTCTTAGAGTGTGGCGCATTACGAACTTTGCGCCACCCCTTCTTAGGGTGTGGTTGCTTTATTTAAGCACTGTTCGTTTTTACGAACCGTGTTGCGCATGTTGTTGCGTAATCAGCTATTATGCAATCAAGAATATTGCGTAACTAAGTTGTGGCGCAATCCAGTATGTGGCATAACCTGAGATATTGCGCAACTTAAGTTTTGCACAACACAGTATATTGCAAAACTTAAGTTGTTGCGCAACTCATAATGTTGCGCAACTTAATTGTTGCGCAACCTAAGATGTTGCGCAACTCAGAATGTCGCGCAACTCAAGATTTTGCGCAACTTAATTGTTGGCGCAACCTAGGATGTTTATGCAACTTAATAGTTTGTACAACTTAACTGTTTTTTGCTTTTTATAAAGTTGTACACTCTTGTTGTTTCTAATTTTTTTGTTCATGTATCTCTTTGCAGTTGATGTTAGGGAAGACCCAAATGCTGAAAGATTTGCTTCAGCATTCAATGTCCCAGAGTACAAGGAGAATTTGTCTCATGTCATATTCCCTCAGTACGACGGTCCTGAAGCACGAAGAACCCTTCTCATAGCTCAAGATAACCAAACCCTGCTGAACTTAATGAACGGGGAACCCCTTGAAAGTCTGGATACTGTAGTCCACAAGAAACCTGCCTTTTTATTCGAGGATGCCATCAAGAAGACCTCTCAGCCTAAGACCAGAAAAAAGGGAAGAATTTTCACAAAAGAGGATAAAGTCATATACCTCATAAAAATATCAAGGTCTATGGTATTATCCCAATATGCTTTTGCTAGCTATCCCAGAAGAATATCATGGGATTTGACTCCCATTCAGCAAGCGAGAGTCGGCAAAATCTGTTATAGACTGGGTCCGAAGAACAGGGACCTCTTTTATAGTACCTATGAAAAGTACAGTACACATTTAAGAGGTTTGAAGCCAAACTGCATCCCTCCCGAGGATTCCTCCCTGCTCCTTTCGGTCAGAATACCCATTTTTGCAAATACTTTTGCAAAAGCTGAAGGAAAATATCCAGACCGCGGTATGCGTATAACAGGTCTGATTAACCCAGAGATGAAGCGCTGGAGCAGTTTTTCTATTTGGATTTTGGATCAATTCAAAGACAAGCTCCTCGATCTGGGTCTCTACAATGCCATCTGGACTACAGTATATGGCATTCGCCCGAACGCTCATATGTTCTTGGCTCTAGTAGAGAGGTATAATAAAAGCACTGGGACTTTCATGACTCCCCATAGAGAAATAGGATTTGCACTTCATGAGATGGAATATCTCTCTCACCTACCAATGGGCGATAATCCATACGAAGAGTATGTGCCCACAAATGACGAACTTGATGCTATGGCAGAGGAGAACCCTCAAATGATCGCCGTCTTCCAAGAGTTACTGTGCCACTATAAGATTTTCTCGCTCTACTACAAAAGTGCCACTGTAGGTACTTGTTACACCACCAAGTGGATGCCATATCTCTTCTTGGATCATGTACGGGACGACAAGCCACTGGAAAGTCAAGCCTGTGCTTCTCGTTTCTTTGAACCCTTCAATCAGAGCGATATACAATATCTGATGGAACAACATGATCATAGAGATTTCTCATTTGATGACGTTAGATATTATAGAGTCCTGGTCTAGACATTATCTGGTTTAATAGAGTGTCTAGACCAAGACTCTATAATATCTCCAAAGACTGCATTATACAGAGACAGGCTCTGGTCATGGGTGTCTCAGCTTATAGTTTCTTATCGAACTATAAGCTGGGGATTCAAGGATTAATGTTTTTGCTGTTATGAATAGGTAAAATCCTAGAATACTTCCTATTTCATGTTCATGTTCTTAATCGTTGATTTTGTTTGATTAGGCAAGTTGTGTGCTCCCTTTTTTGAACCACAATTGAGAGCATTCCATGTTCCAAGTAACCATGACAAAAGTAACTTTATTAAGGCTTGTTTGTTTGTTAGAATTTGTGGGAAGTTGATGAACTACAAAAAAGTAATAATGGTGGAACCAATCTCCATGTCTTGAATAGTTAATAGATAAAGGGATAGAAGTTGGATAACTCAAATTAACCTTTTAGGAGGTTTGCAAAATATAGAGGGGGACCAAAGCTTTGGACTTATGGATTCTTATTTTATCCCATTACAATATAGTTTGTATATATTATAGAGTCCTGGTCTAGACACTCTATTCATCCATTTCGGATGTCGTCGAAGACCAGGTCACAGTGCTCTAGACCAGCGGGACACACAGCCGCTTCAGAGAGGTCTGCTACTTCATGAACTATTGCTCTAGTTGCGGAAGCTATAGCTGCAAGGGTTGCACGTACTGCTTCACCCACCCATGTGGGAGTGTCAACAGCGTTCGAGGATGCTCAACCACCGATTTAGAGGACCATTCTAGTACAGCTAGAAGTGAATCCTCCTCTACCTCCACCACCAGCTGACGTAGCACAGATGTTTATGTTATTCCATCAAATGATGGAGGCACAACAAGCTCAGACTAAGGCCCAACAGAGGCAGGCAGATGTCTTACGCCAGAGCATCGAGAGTGCTCGTTAGTTAGCTCTCGTTGCTGTGGAGATGTAGCTATCATCCAGCCTCAGGGCACTCCAGCCTAGCAGCTGCAGCAAACGAGGCCTGGTACGGTCATGGACTTCAAGAAGATGTCCCCTAGAGAGTTCAAGGGGACAGAGGGGATCGTTTATGCTGATGATTTGTTGGAGGATATAGATAGGAGCTTATAGTTGGCTCAGATTTCGGAGGGCCTGCAGGTAGAGGCAGCATCTAGCCAGTTGTTTGATATCGCTCTCACGTGGTATCGTACTAATCCTCAACTAGCAGTGACGGGTCTGACATGGAATGATTTCAAGAACTTGTTCAAGAAGAAGTTCTTCTTGGACGTGGCTCTGAGGTATTGGAGAGCCAATTCCAGGGACTGGTACTGGGAAACATGTATGTGGATGATTATGCTGCTGAGTTCTTTCGTCTGAGCCGGTTCGCCAAGAGCATGGTTCAGGAGCCAGGAGATCTGGCCCGAAAGTTCAGGAGGGACCTGAATCGAGGTCAAATCTCGTACATTTGGGCATCGTACGACGCAAGGACATCCTGATTGATGCCCAGATAGCAGAGGAGGACTTACGTCTCAGGCCCAAGAGGAGCAGTAATACGATGGATATTGGTTCTAGTACAGGACTGGCCAAGCGTCCTCATATTCAGCAGACGCCATTTCAGTAGCAGCATCATGCACCAGCCGTGCATATCCTTAGCAGGTGAGAGGCAGGTCCCTCAGTGTACTTTCTGCGGGAAGCCACGATACATTCGAGAGGTCTGTTGGAAGAGGTTGGGCATCTGACTTTTCTATGGATCGTCTGACCACCAGCTGAAGGACTGTCTATCCCATCCAGCTCTGGGAGGTCCATCCAGAGCACCTCCTATGAGAGCTCCATCAGAACCTGTCGTTCAGCCAAGGGGACTGCCGCTCCTGACTTAGCAGCAACATTTGCCCAATACCAGAAGTAGGAGGGTGCAGCAGCAGGAGGGTACACCTCAGGGTAGAGCATTCATTTTGGCGATCGAGGAGGCTGAGCCTATTACAGATGCGGTAGCAGGTTCTGTTCTTCTCGATTCCTTTCCTATATTAGCATTATTCGACTCTGGTACTAAAGATAGCTTTTATCTCTCTTTTGCCCTTAAACACAATATTGTTGTTCAATCATTGGGTAGGACTTGCGAGATTATGACCTGGGGAGGATTATCCTGGTCAGTAATATTTGCAAGAGATAGAGAGTTCCTTTGGGAGACCAGGTTCTGAGTGCTTGCTTGCTCGTAATGCCACTTCCAAGGTACGATATTATACTCGGGATAGATTGGTTGAGCGGGCACCATGCTCGCATAGATTGTAGAGAAGGTAGAGTTTTCTTCAATCCGTCGGAAGAGCCGGAGTTCGAATTCGTCAATGGGATAGCTGAGCAAAAGGATGGCTTCTGTGGAGATATGGTGGAAGGGAAGGAGCTGCCGCATCCATTGATAGCAGATTTCATAGATGTTTTTCTTGATAAGTTGTCGAAGATGCCACTGGACAGGAATATTGATTTCTCTATAGACTTGGTGTCGGGTGCTGAGCCTATCTCGTAGCACATCTATATGATCAACAATTGCGAGTTGGCAGAGTTGAAGAAGCAAGTCAACGAGCTACAGAACAAAGGATTCATTAGATCCAGTTCCTTACCTTGGGGCGCTCATGTTCTGTTCGTACCGAAGAAGGATGGATTGGTACGCATATGTATCGACTATAGGATGCTGAATAACCTCACTATCAAGAATAAATACCCCTTGTCGAGGATTGACGACTTATTTTATCAGTTGAGCGATGCAAAGATATTTTCGAAGATAGATTTGAGGTCAGGGTACCATCAGCTGAAGGTAAATAAGGAAGACATTCCGAAGACTACTTTTCGGACTCGATCTGGCCACTATTGTTAGCCCAATGATACATTATATTTTTTGAATATGGCTAATCAATTAAGTTTAACTATTGAATTCACTAATATTCATATAATCACTATCTTGTTGCTACTTAAATATAGCATTGTCCTTATGTTCACTATATCAATATTGCTATGCTTGTATCATATTGCTTTGTTCGTCTAACATGTTCTTGTAAGACATGCAGTAAGCATGATCAAGCTTTGTCAAAGCAAGACATATGCAATGAAGAATTAATGATGAGCCAAAGACGGCATTATACAAGAAGATTTCTCTGTTTATCTTTGGACGATTGCCGTCAAGGAAAAGTGCTTCTTCAATGTCAAGAAAAAGGCGTCATCATATGGGCTATTAGTTTAATATTGTAGAGTCCTGGTCTAGACACTCTATTAAGCCAGATAATAGAGTCCTGACTCAGATACCAATTATAGGATCGTTGAGCACCTCTAGAGGGGGGTGAATAGAGTGCGTGTGTGCAGCAGAATGATAATCACCATGATCATTATAGAGTCCTGGTCTGGTCATGGGTGTCTCAGCTTCCATAAGTCCAGGGCTAGATACTCTATTCACTGGTTGGTATTATAAATAATAGGGAAATCATCTACAATGGGTTACTATTCTAATACCACTACTAACTATCATCTCTAGGGTACAAACACTCTACAAGTTATCGCATCATTACACTATGAAAGAACTACATATGAATAAGCTCTACAACTAAATATTCCGACTCCTAAGTTATTTGATGCAATACAATTTTAAAACAACAGAAGGGTATGATAGAGATGATATGTTTAAAAATCTTCTCAAGATATAATCTGATATTCATATACGTCTGTCCAAAATCATGTTACTCAGAGTCTTCGTCTTGCTTGTGAGCAAGGCTACGATAATCACAGAGTCCTTGACTAAGGCACATACCTCTAGAATCATGGTATTTAAAATTTTTGCATTGCCGCATGCTTGGCAGCGAAAACCTTAAATTCCCACACCGAGAAATACGTCCTAAATCCGACTATATGTCCTCACTATGCCAGCTAACAGGACTATCGAAGATTCTAGATCCCATAACTGAGGTGACCTAGCCCATATGATTCATCTCAGAAGAAAATCAAACATAACACATGAACAACAGAACAAAATTGATCAATCAACCAGGAACAGAGGGAATCGAAATTCAAGACAGCTATAAGAGGCAATTGCGGAAATGGAATCAAAAGAACGGAACCTGCAACTAGATCTCCAATGACCTGAGCATCCTCGACTGTCCTGGCGAAAACTCGCTCCTGCTGGCCTCCCCTGGCCTGCTGCTGATGCTGCATAAACCTCTGCTGCTGTGTCGGCAGGGCTGGTCCCCTCTGCTAGCCTGCTGGAGCTCTGACTACTGCTCCCTGAGCTGCTCCCCATGCGACACTCTCTCATCTGGTGGTCTACTGACCACATACTAGGCACTAGCCTAGCCTCTTCCGATATTCGCCCCAGTCGTATCCTGGTTTCCTACAGTAAGGGCAACTGGTAACATACTGCTGTCTAGCGGTCTGCTGCGTCTGTAACGGTGGTCCCTTCGGCTGCTCTGTCGGAGCCCTAGCTCCTGCTGCTACCTGAGTCATTGTTGTCTGGCTCTTGGGACATTTCCTTAGCTGGTTGTCCGCTGCTCCACAAAGTAGGCACTTGCCCAGCCTCTTCCTGCACTCACCCCATTCATGCCCTGGCTTCTTGCAGTAGGGACAACTGATTGTCTGCTATCTGGGTGCCTGATACTGTCTGGGCTGCTGCTGAATAGGCCTCTGCTGATACTGGTGCTGAATTGTATGTGAGTCCTCTTAGCCTGACCTCTACTGCTGCTAACTCCATGAATGCCATGTCCCCTCTTGAACAACTGTTGTCGCTGAGTTTCCACTATCTGCTAGAAGGAAGAGAACAACCGCGCCACGTCCTCTGATCCTGATGGCGACTGCTGCTGAAGAACGTTCAGGATGACTGGAGAAAGTCTCGGAGTAGGAAGAGGTGCACTCCCATAAGCTGCAGATATCCCAGCCTGAGCTGGCATAACAGGAGCTGCAGTCTCAGGGCCCTGCTGATCAGGACGAGGAGTAGTAGACCCCTCAGTGGTGTCTTCCCGATCGAGATGAGATCGCGCCTCCATAACCATCCTGAAGACAGATCAAACGAGAGGACAATCACTGAAAATTAAGCGATAACATCAAGGGAGGACGGTTTATTTTCAAGGAAAGACAATAATACAGCAATTTTAGGTAACAAGAATATGATTAAGAGTTTTTTCTAATGTGATTGAGTACCTTCAAAATATCCTAATCCTACTACAGGCTGTAGTGATACTTTAGTTCGAATACCACTAAACAAACTCGACCTGCATAGGCCACCACTAAAAATGTGTTACGACCCGCACCCTAGAGTAAGGGCACGAGACGTGGTTACGTCCAGCCTACATCGCAGTGTTGGCAGTAGAACGTTGTCCTAGGTCTCATGCATCTAACAGTATAAGGCTAAGCAGTTTATACTCCCCGAATGGGGGTGACATAGCAGAATGTAAACTCAATCACAACTAAGAAAGAAGAAGCACGATACGATATAGAACTCAAAATGAAATACAGATGATCAGAAGAGTCTAAGTGTCTAAGATAACAACTCAGCAAACATCCAGAAATACAAAGTCTCAACTACAGAATATAAAAGAACATATACAATCAGATATCAAATGACAGAAATAATAAAAACCTAGACTAGGGAGCCTCAGTCTCTATAGCTAGTGGATCCGGCTGGAAATCCGGATCACAGGTGTCATCTAGAGCTGTCCCATAAAAATGTCAACACCAGCCTCATCCTCGTCCTCTGGAAACATATCAACGGTGCCCAATCAGGACGGAGCGAGCACAATACATCTCAACAGATCATAGCAGGTTAGAAAATATAAACATGCAGTAGAGTAAGATACAGGAAACTGAAAGAAGTATAGAATGTAAAGGAGATAGTTGTAATGGAAATATCTAATATAAATAGAGAACTAACAGTGGCTAGTGAGTCAGAGTACAATATAGATATGTGAATGGCATAGGATGATTCTGATGCTACACTATGGAAGGATTCTGATGCTACACTACTTGGATATTATTCACATGTCCACTTCTACTCCCCCGTACCCCCAATCAATACACAAGGATCCAGCCTGGTTATGTTATAATTCATGTATGGCCCTCGAAGGGTGGTACATGATAGTCCTATAAATAGGGATTCTAGGAATGCCCATAAATGGGGATTCATGGAAGACTCTGTCATCATGATAGTACATGTCACAAGTGATTCAATGAACCATGAAGCATAGTGATACACAATGTAAGTGAAACGCACAGAACATGTAGTATCCGATGCTCCCTGAGGGGATAACATCTTAAGAAAGGATCCATATAGTACTAATCCGTGTGACCAACGTGACAGCATCAAGTAAAGTAATCTAAAGTAGGAGAATAATTCTAACAGGATATGAAATGATCAGAGAATGTACTCGCCTGTATCCTGAGTATCTGAAGAATATCTACTGTCCAAGGAATGGTGTCTGTCTCCTATAGAATAGTACAAGTCACTATAAGTCTAAAATGATAATAAGATATAATTCAATGCATTCTATAGCAATCTATGTCAATCTAGACCAAAGTCAACTCTTGGTCAACTCTGGTCAACCCTAGAAGTTAAACTAGGTCAACTAGGCCAAACCTAAGTCAAACTAGTCTATACTAGTCTAACTAGTCTATTCTAGGTCTAATCAAAGCTATACAGGTCTAACTAGACACTCACTAGGCAAACAGACACATCCATAGGCTGAGTCCTAGGCTATAGGCTATATCATGCCTAAGCCAACCCACATATCATATATACACATATTATATCTAATATAATACACACACATTATAATATATAGGATACCTGTATATGCATCTCACATAAATATATATATGTACATATGCATACACACATAGAAGGATAGGAATTAGGCACATGTGCATGTGTTCAAGTGTGTGTGTCATGAGAGTGTCACATGAGCATGTATGTGTTAGTGAGAGTGTCAAGAGGAAAAACAGTGAGTGCACATTTGTGTGTGTAACATGTGAGCAAAGTGTGTGTATGAGTGACAAGAGAGTGTGCCTAGAGTGTCAAAGGGGTGTGTGTTATCATGGAATGAGTGTTAGGCAATGTGTGATATCCTAGAAAAATAGGAAACAGGGAAGGGTATCATGTGTACAGTGTCAATTGTGTGTGAAAACAGGAATAGGAAACAAACAGTGTACTGTAAAATAGTTAGTGTACATTGTGTTCATGTGTCAATAGGAAATATCAGTGTGAAATCCTAGAATAGAAAAACAGTGAACTACTCTAGTGTAATCTGGAAAAACAGTGAGGGTACATGGTAACCCTGGAAATCAGTGAGGATAAACACAAACATTGACTCAATACCAAGTATGAATTATCATTCAATGATCAATCGATTTCAGTTAAGGAAAGGAAATCAAACCAATTCTCAGCTATGGGATTCCTGTCAATTTAATTGATAGTTTACAATGAATCAAAACAGTTGGAAGTTAACATTCAATCCAGTTCTAGGGAAGGAAATCTATTCTCAGATTTATGAAGAACTATTTGACAGCTCATTAAGGAAGGAAAATCAATTCAGGATATTGGAAATAATGGAATCAGATAACATTGAACAATATCAGTTAAAGGAAACGAAATCAACACTCAGATATTTAAAAAAATGAATCATTCAATTGAAGTATCAGTCAATACATTCGAGAGCCATCTCAATGTCCAAAATCCCATTTCCAAATCATAAAGCCTATTCGAATAAGTAAATTGAATTAAACATGAACTAACAACTATGTAGGATCATTTGTGACCATCTAACATCAATTAAAATAGATTAAAATAGGATTAACATAGGGAAACAGGAAATGGGAATATGTATCAATGGTATCAGTCATATACAATATCGAAAACCCAATGCCATGTCTAATATTCTCATTCCACATCACACAACCCATTCTAATTTGTAATAATCAACTATCAGAGGTTAGCAAACATGTCTAGGATCTATATTAGCAATTAAATCATGAATTAAACCATTTAAACTGGGAATAACACTGAATCAAATAACTGACTGAACACTGCACAGTGCACGACCAGTGCACACCCGATTTCGTGTCCGACACGACACGAAGACTCACGAAACTTTGGAAGCCTCGTGTCAGTGTCAGCCCGCACCCGTGTGTCGAGTTTCACGTGTCCACGTGGTGTACCCAGTGCACTGAGGACCCCGAGTAGCAGGGGAACGCTACTCGCGCGCGTGCGCGCTACACCCCGCGTGTATCCTGTCCATAACGACCCGACACGACACCACAACCATCTCAGTCCAACAAAAATCGATAAGCGAGACTAAACCCTAAATTCCTATTCAAAAAGAAACAGAAAATAAGGAAGAAATGCCCACTGTGGCATTTCAACAAACACCTAGGTGTATCCACTGATACGTTCCGATACGGACACGTATTAGACACGAAAACTAACAAGGCCTATACCAACAGTTAGGGTAGACCTAGGGCTTCCTATTCATGTAATTAAAACACTATTTTATGGAGGAAATGGGATTTACCTATGTGTGTTCCTTCACAAGGAAAAGCTCCAAAGTGAGATCTCCTCAAGCTAGCCAATGGCTCCAAATTGTATCAAACTTGAGAATGGCCTCCACCAACAGTAGGGGGACACTAATTAGGTCACATAGGAAGAAGTTGCAATGGAAATGGACTCATATTGAATAAACTATAAAGAAATTTCATGAAGAACAAACCTTTCCTTTAGAAAATGAGATGGATAAAAAGGAGGCACAAACTGTGAGAGAGACTTTATAGACATGGGGGGAATCCCTAGGCAGGCCATATGGTTAGGGTTAGGGTTTGGGATTCAATCCAAGGGCTCTCATCACATCTAATCTATTCAATGGCTAGAAATCTAGGTTTTCCCTTCTAGTCAAGTTGCAACCTATTTCTTTCTAACAAGTCATGACTTAACCTAACTAACCCATACTAAATAATACTAACCATGGCTAACTAGACTAGTTATGACTAATCTAGGTCATGTCCAATCTAGGTTAGGGCTAAACACAACACAAGACAATCAATTAAATAATATTAAATCACACCATTCTAAATAATCATTTTAAATTCCAAATAATATATTAAATTCAAATAATTTAAAAATGACAAAAATACCCTCAAACTAAAAATGATAAATGAAATACCCTAATCACATGGCTAGGCTCTAGGTCAACTATCTCTAGGGTTACACTAGCAAAACACCAAATCACAAGTCATGATTTTAAATAGTTTAAAAATGATTAAAAATTACCAAAAATCATAATATGAAATAATATCAATAAATAATTATAATTACAAATTTCAAAATTACCCTCATCTGGAAAACTTGGTGTTACAGGCTCTTCTTTGTACAAGCGAGTTTGCAATCAATTTCAGTGTTCTGTAATACCTGTCGTTGATTTTTTATGGCAAACAACTATGGAACAAGACGATCCCAAACAAGTCTCATGAATATGGAACAAGTGTGCATGGCCAATCAAAAGTACCACCCGATAAAAAAAAAAACATCTAGCGTACCATGTGTACTATTTTCTGAATCTAGTTCAAGGAGTTTGATTCAAGGCATAGTCCATCAAGCACTTCTTCAGATAAAGACAATAGTTAATAAGTGAGATTCAAGCCTGTAATCCATCTCATCTATGCATAGTGTATATATTTTCCAAGATATTTTTTACTCATATTCTTTTATTATTTTTCGGAACTTGGTTTTTTTTTGGGGGATTGTTGCATAGTTGTTTGACTAAGCAAACCAAAAATCAAGTCTCACCTTTTGTTCGGTTATCTTCCCTTATGAACGTTGGGTTTTACCAACGTTGGAGTACCATCCTTTATGGCTAATTTATAGGAAATTTGGTGGGCTCTATGGCTATATAATAGTCCTATTATTTTTTTGTTTCTTCACTTGACTGGAGGTGTAAACTCTCCACTAAAAATCTCTTGCCTTTTCTCTCTTATTCAATTCAAAAATATTGTTCTTCAGTTTGTGCTTTGGACAAAAAGGCTAAGTTCGGGTCACTCTTTCTGAGTTTTGTGACGAGAAGATACCGGTAGAGCGAAAGTTTTACCACTAGGAGCATTCGGAACAAGTCTGCATATACCCGGATCAACTCTTAAGGCAGTGGTTCGTGAGCGACTTCTCCAAAGGACAGTAACATATACATATTACGACAAGAAAAGGGAAAATATTTCCAACAATGTCCAACAAGATCCCATTAAGATTGCCACACATATGCGACTTCCAACATGTCATAGATTTTGTGCCTGGATCTGTCATCCCGAACAAAGCTGCTTATATCATTAGCCCTTAAGAGGATTAATGAAGAGATTCAACAATCGGTCAAGTAGCTTAAGGAGAAAGGATTAGCCAAGGAAGTGCTATTCTATGTGCACTACTTGTATTATTTGTGCCAAAGAAAGATGGACTGTAGTGTACTGTGTATGTGTATCACTTGGTCATGTTGTCAACAAAATAGCCAAAAATTGTAGGATGACTGTATACAACACCAAAAGCAGTTCTCCACTAATTTGGTAGGTAGGACTATTGTAAGGTTAAATTATTGTGTACAAGTATAT
>JANAVB010008561.1:10000-105889 GCA_029216955.1 Iris pallida | reverse complement strand
ATATATATATATATATATATATATATATATATATAGCCAATGAGGAAATGACCTCTAGTATAGTGGTTAAGAGAGATGCATGCGACCCAAGTGGTCGGGAGTTCGAGCCCCAGTAGATCGATCCCCGATGGAGCGTTCGTCATAATTATCTCATTCAAATATATAATAATATATATTATATTATAATATATATATATATATATATAGCCGATCAAAAGCCCCCTTGAAAATCCCCTAAAAATCCCTCAGTCTAATCCGTAATTTAATATTAATTAATGTTAATATTAACATTAAATACTAAAATTAAATTAACTTAACATTAATATTAATATTAACATTAACATTAACATTAATATTACATTAACATTAATATAAAAATATAAAAAAAATTAATATAACATTAACATTAGTGATTAATGTTATATTAGTGTTAATATTAATGTTAATATTAGTGTTAATATTAATGTATGTTAATATTAATGTTAATATTAATATTAATATTAGTGTATTATTAATGTTAATATAATGTTAATATTAATGTTAAGTTAATATTAATTTTTTTATATTATGTAATGTTAATGTTAATATTATGTTAATGTTATGTTAATATTAATTTTAATGTTAAATTTAATGTTAATTTTAGTATTTAATATTAATATTAACATTAATATTAATATTAACATAACATTAACATTAATATTAACATTAAATTACGAATTAGAGTGAGATTTTTTTTAGGAGGTTTTCTAAGGGGGGCTTTTGATCCGCTTCCAGTATATATAGATATATATATATATATAATAATTTTTGGAATTTAATTTTCTATTATATTTTTATATTCATATAAATATTTATGGAAAAAATTGGCAAAAAAAAAAAAAAAAAATTGGAAAAAAGAATATTACAAAATGAAGAAGAGGCCAAAAAAAATGAAAAAAAATCCAAAAAACATTCAAGAAATTGAAAACGTTAAAAAATAAAATAAAAGTTAAAACAATGAAAAAGTTAAAAAAGAAACCAAAAAACGAAAATGGAAGAAAAAAAAAAAAACAAAAAAAATGAAAAAATAGAAAACAAAAAACACAAAAAATTGTTCTTAAAAAAATAAAAAATGAAAAAAAAACACATTCTAGAAAGGGAAAAAAATTCAACTGAAAAAAAAAAATCTTAAAACATGAAAAATCTGTAGAAAAACAAGTTGTTTTTTAAATGACTAGAATAAACAAGGTAAGAAGAATTTCTATCCAAATTTTTTAATTTCTAAAAATATTGGATAGAATTTTATATATTTTTTATAAAAATTGTTTATCCAAATATTTTAATTTTAAAATAAATATTATAATCAATCAAATAGTATTTTACGATAAATAAACCCCTCCCACCCCCTACGAAACGCCGCCTTAAAAGGTCGGTCTCTAAGAAAAATAGAAAAGTACGTTGGAAGCAGCGGTGGATATTAAAAGGCAGATTTAGCAAGTTGGAAGGGCACATTTTCCAACTCCCTCTCCTGCAATTATCCAAATAGCATGTTGTTTTGCACTCGGACTTAAAAGGTCGGTCACCGAAGCATCTGGATAATTTATTCGGTGGTCCGGAATTTTGTCAGTGTCTTAAATATTTGCCCATAGTATCATGATATATTACTAAAATTAAATTTAAAAAATAAAAGAGCTGCTATTCCGATCGCAGTTCTGATCTGTCGACCACGGTCGGATCACCATTGAAAGGAAGGATCAAATTTTAGGTGTAAATCGAAAGCATACTACAGAGAATGACACATTGGTGCAAACACAACCACGATCACGCTCCTGCCGGCCAAAATATATTTTTTCTTTTAAAATATTATATAATATAATATTATTGGAGACACAAGATTTATTATTGTCACGTCGTGAGTCCGAACTACTAAATATTTTCGAATATTGGACCTTTTTCGTGCAGTCTGCAGTATATCAATATTTTAGGATAAGATCAGTGATTAGCACTAAACAGGCAAAAGATAATCCATAACTGTCACCGTCACGGCGCCGTATGTTTCCTCCATCTTCTCTTCTTAAAGGATTAATGGACACGGTCCTTTTCCATCATTCTGAGCTCGCAATTTCCCCCGCTATATATATACATATATCTATCCATCGCCATTTATTCTTATTTCCAGTAAGTAATTGATCGATCGAATCGTGCTGATGGACGAACTGATTCCTGGATTGCCAGAGGAGGTCGCGCTCGAGTGTCTGGTGCGCGTGTCCTACCATCTGTTCGGCGTCGCGGTGTCCGTGTCCAGGCTCTGGAAGCGGGAGCTGGAGTCCCCGACGTTCCACCGGACCAGGAGGTCCCGGAAGCTCACCAGGACGCTCGCCGCGTTCGTGCAGGCGGAGCCCCCCGCCGACGCCGCGTCGGCGGACGGCCCCGCCCGCAAGCACTGCTGCACCACCTCCTCCTCCACCCTCTCCTACCGGCTCTCCGTCCTCGACCCCCTGGCCGGGGGGGAGTGGCGCACCCTCCCCCGTCCCCGGCCTCCCCCGCAGCCGCCTCCCCCTCTTCTGCCAGCTCGCCGCGGTCGGCCGGAAGCTGATCGTCGTCGGCGGCTGGGACCCGGACACGTGGGCCCCGTCCGACGCGGTCTACGTCTACGACTTCCTCACCGGCAGGTGGCGGCGGGGGGCCCGCATGCCCGGCCCCCGCCGGTCCTTCTTCGCGTGCTCCGCCGGAGGAGGGACGGCGTCGGCGACGGTCTTCGTCGCGGGCGGGCACGACGAGGAGAAGAACGCCCTCCGGTCGGCGATGGCGTACGACGCGGAGGCTGACGAGTGGGCCCCGCTGCCGGACATGGCCGTGGAGAGGGACGAGTGCAGGGGGGCGTTCCTGAACGGAGGATTCCACGTCGTGGGGGGCTACCCCACCGACAGGCAGGGGCAGTTCTGTAAATCCGCGGAGACGTTCGACGTGGCCAGTGGAGGTGGGGAGCGGTGGAGGAGGACAGGCTGGAGGACGCCACGTGTCCGATGACGTGTGTCGACGACGGCGACGGCGGTGAAGGAAGGCTCTACTTTGTCAGATCCGGCCACGTGGTGGTTGAGGAGTGCGGGAAGTGGAAGGAAGTGGCGGAAGTACCAGAAGATGCTGCGGTGTCGACGCAGCTGATGACGTGGCAAGGAAAGCTTCTTCTCGTAGGCTCTGGAAGCGACGGTGGGGGCCGGGTGGCGTACCTGCTCGAAGTCGCCAGCGACGTCGACGACGGGAAGAAGAGTAAGCTGACGTGGCATAGAATGGAGGTGCCGGAAGAATATTCCGGCCATGTTCATGCTGCTTGTTGTCTGGAAATATAGGCTAATAGAGTGGATTTTGTACTCAGTGTTGGTTGCACTTGTTTTCTTGTTATTTTGCGGATGTTGGCTTTGAGTAGAGTTAGTCCGTGTACAAACTGATAAGGTGATCCCACTCTTCCATAAGTGGAGGATAGAATATTATTGACTTTTCGAGTTCTAGATTGTATAAATGTTTGAGGAGATGCATTGTTTTTGGAATTTTTAAGATTAATGAATCTTAGATGATACAATCTTGAAAGAAAAGTTCGAGTGGAAAATTTTGAGGTTGGAAGAGCAACAAACGATATATCTAATAAGGTATCAAGGTTATCCTCAATAGAGAATGAGTTGACGTGGAGGAGCAATAAGTGATCCACCTAAAGTGAGTGAGAAATATTTCTTCTTGCATGAGAGCATAAAATATTGTAAGGCTCTTGAGTGAATCAAGGGATTGTCATTGTTAACCACCATTGAGTGATATTATAATTGTAATCCCATTATTCTTAGGCCTCCTTTGGTTCGCGGAATCATGGGGTAGGAAAAGGAAAGTTATTATTTTTCTATATTTGAGTGTCAAATGAATTGAGGAGAAAAGGAAAGTGATTTTCAATAGAAGAAAAATTAGGAGAAAAATGATTTCATCTATCTAAGCAAGAAATTACTTTCCCACTTTGAAGTATTCACTTACCTTTTCAAGTTCCTTGGCATTTTCAAAACCGAAAGAAAAATCAATGGAATTGTAATTTTTCAAAGGAAAGAAAATGTCAAGGAATTGATTTCCTTTCCATTCCTTTCCGCGAACCAAACAGGGCCTTAATAGAGAAAAATTGGAGCCTTTGGAGGACCTAGGCACACTGCCAAATCTCGTTAATTTATTGGTGTTCTTTTCTGCATTGTGCATCACTCGCAACACAAATCAACCGATAAATTGTTCAATCATGTAATAGTTGTTTACATGGATCACATGTCATTGCACGCACGAGCCATAGTTATAGGAAAATTCTATAGGTACTTTAAATTTTACTTAGGCTAATCCAACCTCTTTTTTTTGTACTTATTTACAAGTTTGTCACCGAAAAAAAGTTTCAGGTTGGTCCAATTTTTTTCAGGACTGTCAAAAAAATTGACAGCCCTTCTTATTGGAAGGACAGTAAAAAAATCTATCGGAATGACTGTCAAAACTTTGACTGTCCTTTCTCTTGGAAGAACTGTCAAATTTTGACAGTCATAATTTTTTAGGACTGTTAAAAAATTGACAGTCCTTCATATTGGAAGGACTGCCAAATATTTTGACAGTCTTGATGATGGTAATGCCACCGCCAGTACCACCACCATCCTCTGTCGAGCCCCGACTCCATTTTCTATCGCCCATAGTCGAAGACAAAAACGAGGAGTTGAGGAGGAGGTCGCCGGCGGAGGAAAGGAGAATGAGGCATTGCGACCTTCGGGTATTTGGTGCCTATGGATAGTCAAATCAGAACATTCGATTTGAGGCAAGAATGAACTATTGCGCAAGTTATGGGTTATATAGCTTAATTTTGTTTAT
Source organism: Iris pallida (assembly GCA_029216955.1). Classification (NCBI taxonomy): domain Eukaryota; kingdom Viridiplantae; phylum Streptophyta; class Magnoliopsida; order Asparagales; family Iridaceae; genus Iris; species Iris pallida. Next base: position 101,035 of record JANAVB010008561.1, on the reverse strand, counting down.
GTCAAGCATCTGCTGCATAGATAAAACTGTTCACGCATTCGTATGGTCATGGACAACTTGTGCACATGGTTAGCTTTCCACGAAACGACATTCGGGGCGCTGGAACCGAATCAACATAGGAGAAAATTATGAAATCGTGCTTTGGCGTGAGGTATTGCGAGACCTCCAGTCGGACTTGCAATCTGGACTGATAGGGCAGTCGCAATGCTACGTAATCGTCCTTAATGGCCAATGACCGCATATAAGATAGATTGCTTGCTCAACTATTGTTGTATATGTGGTAAGTAATATATATATATTAATGCAGGGAACGAGCAAGGCCTAGCAAGAAATGTTAAGAATTACTGTGTTGTTTACTGTTTCAGTTATATCATCGATATGAACTGCAAATTATCTAGGTCTAAATAGAAAGACAATTTCGATACATGCAAATCTTTAATAATCAGTGTCGGTTTAGACGAGTGGGTTCGTTCCTGTCATACCCCAGAACCAGAATACTGGAGAGGGGGTCAGATACAGCCAGCTACGTACATTAGAATGCAACGCACTTCGCAATATGGTCACTGCTGTCTAGTTGCATGAGGGTTAATCTACAATCCATCAGTCTCTTACGGTCAAGAACAAGCCTAATGTCTAAATCTCAAGCAAGCAAATAAAACTTACAAGATGCTTGATCATCAGACATACAAAAGTAAGGCGTCCCATACATACATATTCAGGATCATGAAGCTAGTCATACAAAATGCGAATAGTAGCAAGAATTAAGTCATACATGATCAACCCTAGGATTTATCAATCATGTTACAGTCCATAGACAGACAGAAATAAAGTTGCAATACGAGCTAACACATGCTCGGCGACTAAACGCCTCAAAAGCATAAGTTGCAGTAGAGTAGAGTGGGAGGGCAAACCCACTCGTTGCCTCAGTTACTCATGGTGTTCACCATCTGGCTGGAGGACTGGTAGATCCTCGATATCACTCAAAAATTTAGTCATACAAAACTAGCTGGATCAGATCCCAGAAAGGGCAAGTACCACAAATGAGGATCAAGTTATGAACTAAAACTAGCATATAAAGAATAGAAGAACTGATACGAGCAACATATTGATAATAATATACATCACAAGAGTTAAAATGAAAATACTTGCTTACATCAGGAAGAACAAGAGTTGGAATATAATTCTCCTTTTAATCATTAGACAATCATTCAGGCACGACCAATGAAGTCCTACGGCTTGCTATTATTAGTTAACTAGGATTATCACAGACCTAATTACTAACAATATGTAGTTGAGATATTTCCGCAGTCACAAGCCCTGCAGACCATCCAGGCTATCCAGGCAAAAGTTACGAGTGTTATCGGGATTACTAGGGTACTTGAGTACTTGGTTCAAGAAGTGCAACACATGACAGTGTACGAAAAATGTGCCATACTCGACGACAGGCTACAAGTCCCCGGGTGTGGCCTGGAAAATCGACGGCAGGCTACAAGTCCTCGGTCATGAATCCCTGACCGTGGTAACCAAAAATCGATGTCCTAGACATGATGCAAGACAAAAAGGTAGCTTGTACAATCACAATCAGGAAATCAACTACGTAGTCAAGACAAAAGTTGCACTAGCAAGACATGAATAGCTGTCACAATAGCAATCAAGGTTATACATGTCAGGTCAGGTTTACTTGTCTTATCAAGAATACTTGTCAGGAGTACGGCTCGACGGGCCACCATCAGGATTATCAGGACGGGATCATATTATCCGGTGTGGGTCATCGTCACGACCCGCACCCTATGAGGGGCACGAGCACGTTGGTACGTCCAGCCTACGCCGCAGTATCGGCGGTAGAATACTGTATAACGTCTGTAAATACTACGACTAACAGTATAAATGTACCTATACAGTATATACTCTCCGAATGGAGGTGACATAACAATACAGTCTCAATCACAGAATAAAACTAAGGTAGATAGCTCAGAAAGAGAACATGTGATAGATGAAAGAGTAAATAAGTCCAGAGTCCAATACAAGCCCAGATATATACAACATCACAGGGTATCAAAATATAATATAGAACTACAGTCTGATAAAGCTAGCTGGATCACAGTCCAGTCAAACCTAGCTAATCTACACTACACTGGAAGTACAAAATCTAGTGGCTCTAATAAGGCCACGGTCCAAGGCTACTCCGTCTGACTCGAGCCCATAATAGGTCGAGCAGTCCGCCTCGAAATCATCTGATATATCATAACGGTATCCTGTCAGGAAATGAGCAAGTACAAGCACTAACAGCAGTTCCATGAATTGACAAGTTCTATAAGAGACAGTATAATGAACTACAAGACAAAGATATATGAAGACTTGGAAACCGTTCGGAAGCCGAGTTACAACCCTTAAACCAAACAAGGATCGGGGTTGTAACTCCTCTCCCGAGCAGAACTTAGTCTCCAATCAAGGTACAATGTAAAGGCATGTAGAGCATGTGGGTAACTGTATATCATGCATGGTGAGAAAGTACTGAATGTAGAACATAACATGATATATGACAAAAAAAGTAAATAAAATATGCCTCGAATATTATAGCCTAATGTGATCGTATGGGTCAAGAATCAGGCTTCCAGCCGACCGGCTACAAGTGCGTGGACTCGGTCCGGCCAGGATGGTAAGCTATGGAGCAAGTAGTAGCACAGGTCAGGCTATACCCATCGTGAGGTGAGGGTATAGCTATGATACAAGTAGTAACTCAAGGTGGGCATTGATCACTATCTATATAATATTCCCATTCCCGAATAGTATACAGATCCGGACATAGCACGTCATGACGCGAAATTCCCTAAGAGGGGAGCAAGTCCTCTTCAGGAATCGACGTCAATACAAGTACAAGAATCAAGACTAAGCAAGTACCAGTATCCCAAGAAATCCAGGAATGACATCTCATGACAGGAATCCGACAATACTAGTCCGTGAACTATGTCTGAGAATCAAGTAAGACACTACGACTGAATCGGATATAGCAAATATCAAGACAATGAAAACTATCAGCGAATGTACTCGCCTGCTGTCCTGAGATGTAGGGTATATCAATGCTCAGAGCAGAAATCAGGAACCTAAATATGAGATACTGTATGTTAATTTAGGTTTAAACAAGTTTAAGAATGATTCACAATGAATGATATGCAATCTAGGTCAAACTAGGTCTCACTGAGTCACACTAAGTCCTGTCAAGTCAATCTAGGTCAAATCAAGTTATATCAAGTCAACTAAGCCAGACCAAGTCAACCTTAGGTCATACCAGTCATCACAGTCAAAACAAGTCGAAGAAAGTCAAACGGGGTCAAGAGTTGGCCTACAGTTGACTTTTGGTCAACTGGTCAACCCTGGTCAACTCTGGTCAACTCTAGGTCAACTCTAGGTCAAACTGGTCAAATGTTGACTAATAGTTAACTTTCGGTCAACTACACAAGTCTAATGGAATTTGGGACTAAATTGGGTAAAGTGTTGACCCATAGTTGACTTTCGGTCTAAAAAGTCAACCGTGGTCAACCGGGGTCAAGACTAGGTCTAGGCGACTATTTCTAACTATTACCAACCTCTACAACCCATATCCAAGTCCATCTTGGACTTCGAAATTCAAATCTTGGCCGTATGCCAATATCCTATTTTACCCTTAAAAAGGGTAAAATTCTAGCTTAGGCAATTATCAAGTTAGCCTACCTACGCTTGGTATTTTGACCCGAGCTCCTAGGGTAGTAAGGTACTAGCCTATACATATTACCTACCAAGATACCTAGGTAAAGTGGACGTCTAGTCCATCTTACGGCCCATTGCCGGTATCTTGAATATTTCAAGATACGCAATGGTACGGCGCGATACCGGCCCTACAACCCCGATTTCACTCGGGAGCCTACCCGCAAAATCTAATTCATATAACCTAGGTCCACGCCAAGTTTCAACTCATTCCGATACTCCGAGCTGTTTCACCCTCTAACTCGATCCTCTATTTTATTTCCCTCTTTCTTTCTATTCTTTAACTTCTTCTAATTCTTCCTTCTAACTTCTAATTCTTTCTAACTTCTAATTCTAACTTCTTCTAATCTTCTCCATGTATATATATATATATATATACATAATATATAATATTATATATATATATATATATATATATATACAAAGGGGGGGGGGTTAATAGCTAAAGCTCAAAAGGGGGGGGGGGGGTGAACCTGGCAGCAGCTGCCAGGGCTGCTGCTGCTCCTGCAGCTGGTGCTGGCTACTGCTGTTTCATCTTCTTCTTCATCTCTTCCTCTTCTTCCCTCCTATCTCTCCATATATATATATATATCCCTATATATATATATATATATATATATATATATATATATAACCATCTGAATATATACACACAACACTCACATATCTATCTATATTATAAACACACACACACACTTGTTTATATATATATATATCATACACACACACATGCCTATATAATATATATAAAAATCTATATACATATACACCTAGGCACAAACACGCTCAAACACACACCCACCCTCTCACACACACTCACACAAGCACACACACTCTCCATAACACCACCACTCCAATTTCTCTTACACACACACAATACTTATAATAATACAACACATAATACACACACACACACACACACACACACACACACACCCAACACACACACACACAAATATATATATATATATATATATATATATATATATATATATATATATATATATATATATATATATATACCACTCTCAAAAAGGATTAAACCATAATAAATTCTTAACCTATTTTTCTAGGAAAATCCTACAAATTTATGGGCAAATGGTGGAGAATCTTCTCCTCTCCATTTATTGTGAGGAATTGAATGAAAATGAGTAATAAATTGAGAATTAAAATCATACCTAGATTAGGTTTGGTTGGAGGAAGAAAAAGCTTGAAAGGAATTGAATTTGAAGAGAGAGAGAGAGAGAGTTGCTTAGTGGAGAGAAAGAAGGGGGGGGGGGGGGGGGGGGGGTTGAGCCTACATGGCCGGCCAAGGGGCATGGGTAGGGGCACTTGTATTTACAAGTTTGCCCTCCCTAAGCCTAATGCTAATTAAATCCAAAATAGGTTTCGGAAGTTGCTAAAATAATAAAAATATAATTAAACTTAATTACTCATGGGGGACTAGTCCAAACTCCTAAACCAAGAAGTTTAGCGTGGTGGGCCATGGTTAGATAACATGCTAATTACGGCTCAAGTCAAATTCACCGGGGTCCCTAATTAACTCGGAATGCGATATAAATTCGAACCCGACTCCTATAAATTAAATAATAATATTCATGAAATAAAATTCCCAAAAATATTATAAAGAAAATTACCATTTTACCCCTAACTGGGAAAAGTGAGGGTGACAAGTCTATCCACCTTAAAAAATTTCGTCCTCGAAATTGAAGACAACAAGCACAGGAAATCACAAACAGAAATAAAGGAAATAGGTTTATACCTCAGGGCGCGAAAAGATAAGGGAAATGCTCCCGTATGTCATCCTCCCTCTCCCAGGTAGACTCACCTGGAGAGTGATGTCTCCATGCAACCCGAACCAAGGGTATGACCTGGTTCCGGAGCACCTTCTCCCTGCGATCCAGAATCTCTACCGGCTGTTCTGGATAGCTGAGAGTAGGTCCCACCTGTATCGCTGAATGGTCCAATACATGGCTAGGATCTGCCACGTACCGCCTCAGTTGAGATACATGAAACACGTTGTGTACTCCCTCGAGCCTGGTAGGCAAGTCTAGTCGGTAGGCTACTGCACCGATCCTCTCTAAGATGGTGAAAGGTCCGATGTAGCGCGGACTGAGCTTCCCACCGCCGCCAAAGCGAATAGTGCCACGTGTCGGGGATATCCTCAGAAATACCATATCACCAACCTAGACACAAGACAAAAACTCAACACACAACTAACAAACAATCACAACAACATACAAGAACTGAAACTAACCTCAAACTCTAACGGTCTCCGGTGACTATCGGCCCAATGCCGCTGCCTATCCTGAGCCACCCGAAGTCTGTCTCTAATCAATCTGACCTTCTCGGCCGCATCCACAACCATCTCGGCCCAAGAAGCGCCCGCTCGCCGACATCGTCCCAAGATAAAGGAGTACGACATCTCCGTCCATATAGAGCCTCAAATGGTGACATCTCTATACTGGCCTGGTAGCTGTTGTTGTAAGCAAACTCTACCAGGTGAAGATGGTCCTCCCAAGAACCCCCGAGATCTAGCACACATGTGCGAAGCATATCCTCCAAAGTCTGGATGGTCCTCTCCGACTGCCCGTCTGTCTGAGGATGATAAGCAGTACTAAACTTGAGCGAGGTGCCCAAGCTAGCCTGCAAAATCCTCCAGAAGTGGGAAGTGAATCGGCTATCCCGATCTGAAACTATGCTTACCGGAACTCCGTGCAATCTTACGATCTGACGAATATACAGCTCAGCCAGCCTCTCCGTAGACAAACCCACTTTGAAAGACAAAAAGTGGGCCGATTTGGTCAATCTATCAACTATGATCCAAACCGCGTCCTTCCCTCCTGGCGACCGTGGAAGTCCAGATACAAAGTCCATGGTGATGTCCTCCCACTTCCACTCGGGAATGGGTAGCGGCTGTAGCAATCCACCTGGTCTCTGCCTTTCGGCCTTCACCTGCTGACACACAAGGCAACGGATACAAACTGAGCTACCTCGCGCTTCATGCCATACCACCATACGTGCTCTCTCAGGTCCCTATACATCTTGTTGGCCCCAGGATGCATAGAATACTGAGAGCGATGCGCCTCCTGAAGAACCTCCTCCCGAAGCTCTCCACGCGGAACGTACAGCCTAGTACCGTGCCGCAACGACCCGTCTTCGGCTACAGAGAAATCGTCAAGCAAGCCCGTCCTCACCTGCTCCCTGATGCTCCTCAGGGCAACATCATCATACTGCGCTGACCTGACTCTATCCATCAGCTCAGACTGAATCTGCAAACCCTACATCTGGATCTCCATGCCCGGAATGATGACCTCGATACCCAAACTATCCAGGTCGGCCAACAAATGACGATCTGTCGTCAAGAACATAGCAACTGGATACCTGCTCAAGGCATCTGCAACTACGTTGGCCTTCTCCGGATGGTACTGCAAGGATATATCGAAGTCCTTCATCAGCTCTAACCACCGCCTCTGCCGCATGTTCAACTCCTTCTGAGTGAACACGTACTTCAAGCTCTTGTGATCTGTGAAGATCTTAACTCGCTCTCCGAACAGGTAATGCTTCCATAACTTCAAAGCAAATATAACCGCGGCCAACTCCAGATCATGAGTAGGATAGTTCTTCTCATGAGGACGTAACTGCCTGGATGCATAGGCAATCACCTTCCCGTGCTGCTGAAGAACACACCCTAAACCCATCCCGGAAGCATCGCTGAAGATCGAGAACCCTCCTGACCCATATGGCAAAGTCAGGATCGGAGCTGAAGTCAACCTCTCTTCAGTCATCGAATACAGCCTGACACTCAACAGTCCAGACGAACTCCACGTCCTTCCTGGTAGTCTAGTCATCGGCTCTGCAATCCGCGAGAAGTCCTGGACGAACTTCCGGTAATAGCCAGCCAAACCCAGAAAGCTCCGAACCTCGGCAACTGAACTGGGCGTAGACTAAGACTCCACTGCCGAAATCTTCCTTTGGTCTACTGAAATCCCGTGCTCGGTCACAACATGACCTAGGAACTCCACCTGATCTAAGAAGAACTCATACTTCGAAGCTTTCCGTAGAGTTGCTCCCTCTTCAGAGTCTCTAACACAACTCTCAAGTGCTCCTCATGCTCCTCCTGCGTCTTCGAATAGATCAAGATATCGTCTATGAAGACCACCACGAACTTGTCAAGGTACTGATGGAATACCTTGTTCATCAAGTTCATGAACACCGTGGAAGCATTGGTCAACCCAAATGGCATCGCTGTAACTCGTACTGGCCGTACCGAGTCCGAAATGCCGTCTTGGGAATGCCTGTCATGACCCGCACCCGGATATATGGGTACGAATACGTGGTCCACGCCCAGCCTACGCCGCGGTATCGGCAGTAGAACGCTGTCAAGTATACTATACTAACTACAACATCTAAGAATCCATAACTAGAAATGTACTCATGTCACATCACAAAAACTAAGAAAGATAAGACAAGAATTAATAACAATATCACTAGAACAACTAGAATCTACAATAATCATAAGACATGAAAGATAAAGAAGGAACAACAAGACTAACTAAGGATAACTACCAGGCAACTCCCATAGAAGAATAGTGAGATCCACCTCAGCTAGCAACATCATGAAGTCCAATAATGAGGGCACAACTACTCCTAAAATTTGTCAACATATCCGGTCAGGACGGAACGAGTACATATATCTCATAATAGATCTCAAGATAGAATAAAAGCTATAAGACTGTAAATAGAGCATATACAATGAAATCATGGAGTGTACATATATGTATCATGGCATGGTAAGCTGTAGAGCTAGAGCTAGAACAAGAAAGTAGAACTAAATCAGGGTATGTACACAAATCAAGGTAAGCCATATATCCAATGTGTGTGAGTAGCAGTTTTAACTTGTGATCGGCTTGGGTAACTGTCAAGAATCGGCCTGGCAAGTCATAAGTGCGGTATATGACTCACATTGTTCAAGAATACAAGGGGATATGATCACAGGCATACGCTACTACTCCCCCTACCCCAACTGGTAGAATGGATCCAAACAGGATACGTCACTGCACGGGATTCTAATGAGAAGGTCGCGAACCTTCTCTAGAATCAGTGACCACATATCGAGCAAGAGCTACAAGGGTGCTTGCACAATACATCCCAACCTAAGAAGGAGAAACATCTCTCGTCGGGATCCAAGAATACCAATTCGTGAGAACCATGTGTCAGGAATAAGCATATCAACACTAAGTACATGAATCATAACAGTTATCATAAATTGGGAATAAGTTATCAGAGAATGTACTCGCCTGGGGTCCTGCTGTCAATATGAATCAGGATTCAGAGTAAAGCCACAGACCTAAAGATGAAATAATACAAGAGCTGATCAGGGTCAAATGACATACTAACATCTAGGTCAAACTAAGACAAACTGGATCAAGGTTGACGTACAATTGACTTTGGTCAACTGGTCAACTCTGGTCAACCCTAAGTCTAATCTAGGTTAAATAGGTCAATGGTTGACTTACAGTTGACTTTGGTCAACTGGTCAACTCCGGTCAATTTTAGTCAATTTTAGGCTACGGTTGACTTCCGGTTGACTTTGGTCAAAATAGTCAACCATGATCAACCAGGGTCAAAACTAGTCTAACCTAGGTCAAATATTGACTCTACTTCGACGTCTAGTCAAAATAGTCAACCATGGTCAAGCTAGTCTCTATAACCATCTACAAGGTCAACTTATGAATTTCAGTGATTTAGAAATCACTGAAATCGACGGGTCTCTAAAACAACCAAAAGAAGAAAATATTATAATAATAGGGTGACACAAAATGGAAAGAAATCTACATATGTTGTCGGATGATAAAACTAACATCACCAACATGTCCAGAATGGTCAAATCAGCTAGGATAGCCTGTCCAAAAGTCCAATTTGGACACAGGGGCAAAACGGTAATTTCGGGCCAAAATGATGTCCGCCGTTGGACACACTTTGCACCGAAAAATATGCCGAAATAAAAGTGCACAAAACCTAACAAATTATATGTCCACGAATCCAGAATGACGATACGAACCCAACGGTATATCCAGAATTGGATTCCGTTGACCCGATCTCAAACTGGTCCGTTGACGCGGACATTTGGAATCCGATTTGCACGGAAATGCGTGTCGGAGCAAATGTCTTCAAAACTCAGCAAATTTTATGTCAACGAGTCCAGAATGATGATACGAACTCAACGGTATATCCGAAATTGGATTCCGATGAGCCGGCGTCAAAAAGTTCCGTTGACTTAGAAAGTGGGACCCGCTTTGCACCAAAATACGTGCCAGGGCCCACGTTCTCCAAATCAAGCAAACTTTATATGAAAATATGCCAGAACGACGCCACGAGTCTACTGGTGGTGTCAGAAATTGAATCCGGAGTCCCGGGTTCAAAAATAGAATTTTACAAGTGTAACACTAAGAATTCGAACGGCCAACTTTGGCGTCGAATTCGACCGACCTAACAAGCTCAAACTGAAATGAAATCTAAAGGGGGCAGGAAGAGGGTTATACCAGCTGTGCACCGGAACTGACGGCGCGTAAAATGAAGCTGCGACGGCGAAGATACGAACCCGCGAAGTTGGCGTCACGAAACTGTCCAAAAACAGTACAAATTAAAACGTCAACTTGGTGGCCGGTTTTGATGTATCAAACGACGAAATTAATGGGTGAAATTTGACATAGGTGAAGAGGGATATACCGAGATTGCGACGGAGCAAAAAGTTCGTCGATCCAACGGTCGGATTGTCCAGAAAATTGGCGCGAAGTTGCTGCCCCGAGACGCAAATTCTGAAATTTCAAAGTCGCTCTTCACGTCGGGATTTCGACTCCGAAGTCGAAATCGAGTCTTGCGATCGCCGGGGAGAGCGGGAACACGCCATGGTGGAGCGCTGGAGGGTGCGCCAGCTCGTGTGCGGCCGTGGGGGGGCTCGCCGGCGGCGGCGGTGGCCGGGGCGACGCGCGGCCAGCTGGTGCGCGCGCGCACAACATGTTGATGCTGCTGCTGCTGCGAACGCTGTCGCGGCTGCTGTGCGGGGTGGTCGCCAGCCTGGCGCGATGGCGGAGGAAGGCTCGCCGGCCTGTGGTGGCGCGCGGTGCAGCCTCGGTGGCGGAGGCATGCGGTTTGGATGAGGAGAAGTAAAGATGATGGTGATGGTGTTTACGGTGGAGGTGAGAATGGTTTTGATGATGGAGGAGGAAGAAAGAGAGTGTGGTGGAGAGATGGTGATGGGGTGGTGGAGCTCGGCATGGGGGCTCGGCCATGGCTGCTGTGTGGAGCTCGGGTGGAGTGGTGTTGATGAGTAGTGATGGTGATGGCAATGATGAAGAGTGGTGGTGGTGTTCTTCTTTGAAGAAGAAGAAAACTAAGAAGAAGGAGTTGAGGAAGAAGAAGGAGAAGTGAGAAGGAGAGGGAGATGATGATGATGGTGAGGAAAAAAAAAAGAAGGGGGAAGGGAGCTGTTCGTGTGTACATGTGGGGGTGATGGGGAGGAGTGATGATGTGTAGAGAGAGAAAGATGTATGTATAATAAATGTGTGTGTAGATATTTAATATAGAAGAGAGAGAATAGAAGATATTAAGAGAGAGAGGGAAAGTAGAGAGAGAGGGAGAAAGTAGACGGCTGTAGGGGGGTGCTCCTGTGAGGTGGAGGGGGTGAGGTGTATAGAGAGAATGTGAGAGAGATATATATGTATATATATATATAATATATGGGTGTATATATATTATATATATATAGAGAGAGAGATATTTAGAGAGAGGAAAAATAGGAAAAAATAAGTGGGGTGTATGGGTAGCCATGGTAGGGCCTACACCCAATTGGGTCGGGTACTGGGCTAAGATCGGACAGGTTCGGGACCAAGATTTAATTTAAAAATAATAATTTAACTATTTAAAATCATGGACGAAATGGGAGTACAAGGGAAATCAATTCGATGGCACGCAAGTGGCACGTGCACAGTAGGCTCAAAATAGGCCAGGGCCATATATTGGGTCGTCTGGATTGGACCGATGTCGGGCCCGGAATTTAAGTTGGAAATTAAATCAGGTTTTACGGTAGATAATTAATTGGCCTAAATTGAACCGAAAGTTGTGCGAAGGAAATAGAGCACAAAATGGAGTGTCTGAGTGGGACACGAAGGTCATGGGTGAAGAGCGTCTCGAGTAGATCAGGCATGACAAGTTGGTTTCGAAAAAATGACAGGTCTGGTGCTCCTAAATTAAAAGTCACGGTAACGCGCATATGATGATCAAGGAAAAGAGTGAGAATTCAATTAATAATTAAATGGTCTAATATTGACCCGAACTTACGCGAAGCAAAAAGAGCACAAGGGAACGAGTTCAAGTAGGACATGATATATCAAAATAAAGATAATCTCGTCTACTACAAACTCCAAGAAGGAAGTTTCCAGAGACTGGCATCCCTGATGCTCTAGAATTCCAAGTCATGTAAAGTGCATTAAATCAAATAATAATCAAATAATAATATTTATTCAAAATAATTGATTTATAAAAATAATTAAAAAAATAATAAGCCCAAAATTCAGGGGCTTATAATGTCATCCCGCCTCACCTTCAGCTGGTGATACCCGCACCTCAAATCTATCTTCGAAAAGACCTTTGCCCCACTCAGCTGATCGAATAAGTCGTCGATCCTCGGCAAAGGGTACCTATTCTTGATAGTGGGGTTGTTGAGCACCCGGTAATCAATGCACATGCGGGACGTACCGTCCTTCTTCGGCACAAAAAGGACTGGCGCTCCCCAGGACGAAGAACTGGATCTGATAAACCCCTTGTCCTGCAGCTCGTCGACTTGCTTCTTCAGCTCTATCAACTCGCTGTTGTTTACCCTATAGACATGCTGTGAAATGGGCTCGGCGCCCGGCACCAAGTCTATGGAGAACTCAATATCCCTGTCTGGCGGCATCCCCGGCAACTCCTCGGGAAAGACATCCGAGAACTCAGCAATCAACGGATGTGGCAAATCCTGCCCCGCCAACAAAGCTCCACAGAATCCAGCCTCCGGCTCCGCTGCTCCTCGAGCAAACTCGATCTTTGGCTCACCCGACGTCCTAAAAAGAAATCTGTCTCCTCTGCAATCAATGCTAGCATGGTGTATGCTCAACCAATCTATACCGAGTACCATATCGTACCTCGGTAGGGGCATTACGAGCAGACACGCACTCAAGTCCCGGCCTCTCAGAGTGACTCTCCGCCCCTTGCAAATATTATTAACCAGGATAATACCTCCCCTGGTCATAATCTTGCAAGTCCTACCTATATATTTAGCAATGATATTGTGTCTCAGAGCAAAAGAAACAGACACAAAACTATGGGTCGCCCCAGAATCAAATAAGGCGAAAGCAAAGAAAGAATCTAGGAGAACATGACCTGCTACAACATCTCCCACGGGCTCTGTCTCCTCCTCTGCTGCCAAAGCGAACATCCTGCCCGCGGGTGCTCCCCTCTGGTGCTGGACAAAATGCTGCTGCTGGGTCTGAAGTGGAGGACCCCTCTGCTGAACCGCTGGTCCTCTAGCCGGCTGTACCCTGTCCTGGCCTCCCTTGGCTGCCCGAGCAAGGCAGCCCTTCAGCTGGTGGTCGGTCCCTCCGCAGAATAGGTAAGCGCCTAACCTCCTCCGGCATACGTCTCTGCTGTGCCCCGTCTTTCCGTAGAAAGCACACTGCTGGGTCTACCTCTGGCCCTGACCCTGATGCTGCTGGACACGCGTCGGTGCCTGCTGAATCTGCAACAGAGGCTGCTGCTGAAACGGCCTCTGCTGCTGCTGAATGTGGGGGCGCTTGGCCGATCCCATACTGGAACTCGCCCCCATAGTATCTCCGCTCCTCTTCGGCTTGAGGCTGAAGTCATCCTCTGCAATCTGTGCGTCCATCAATATCTGATCGAACGTCACGTCACGGCGACCCGAGATGCGGGTGCGCACTGCATGAATAAGTCCCATGCGGAACTTACGAGCCTTCTGCCCCTCATCCTGGATCATATCGGGAGCAAACCTGCTAAGGCGGAAGAACTCAGCTGCATACTCGTCCACCGAAGAGTTCCCCTGCACTAGACCCACGAACTGGCCCTCCAATGCTGTAAGAGCCACGTCTGGGAAGAACTTCTCCTTGAAAAGCCTCTGGAAGTTCTTCCAAGTCAGCCCTCTCATCGACGCACGAGGATCCGTGCGATACCATGTCAGCACAATGTCGAAGAATCGGCTGGCTGCGGCCGAAACCCAAAGTGCTCTAGGAAGCTCTGCCAGCTCCATGCTCCACTGTACATCCTCTAGCCAGTCGTCTGCATAAAGGATACCCTCTGTGCCTGTGAAGTCCCTGGAGCTCATCTTCCTAAAGTCTAATACTGTCCCCGGCCTGGACTGCTGCTGGTACGGCTGCTGGCCAGTAGGGCCCTGTACCGTACCCGGTACCACTCTCTCTACTGTTGCCAGTGCAAGCTGATACGAGTTCTCCATACTCTGCCTCAGCATCTCGATCTGACGGTGTGACGCCTCCGGCTGGCGCTGTGACGCCTCTGCCTGGGCCCGCTGTGTCTCCATCATCTGCTGAAGGAGAAGGAACATATGATGTGTATCCGTCGGTATCGGTGGTGGTGGCGGCAGTATCTCTGGAACAACGGCCGTAACCCTCTGGGGTGGAGGTGGTAGACCTCCCTATGCAACTGCCGGGGTCTCCGGGATAGTAGAATCACTGGAGGCAGTCTCGTGAACCTCCTCCTCTGCCTGATCAGATCTCTCAGGCAAGCTACTCGATCCAGTGGCCTGCGGGTGCGTCTTCGTCATCCTAGAGACGAATTGAAACAAAAAGATCAATATGGCACATGAGTAGATTATCAAAGAAGGACAGTTAATTTAATACAAGGTGAATAATCATGATAATCAAAAGATCAAAAATTTTCTAGGTGTGATTGAGAAACTCCTATCATGTCCTAGGTCCTACGTCCTAATTGCAGGCTCGTAATTAGTACTCTAAGTCGAGCACCATTACGAGATCGCACTAATTGCGACACTGGAACTGTATGGGCCACCACAAAATACGTGTCATGACCCGCACCCTTATGAGGGGCACGAGCACGTTGGTACGTCCAGCCTACGCCGCAGTATCGGCGGTAGAATGCTGTATATAACGTCTGTAAATACTACGACTAACAGTATAAATGTACATGTACAGTATATACTCTCCGAATGGAGGTGACATAATAATACAGTCTCAATCACAGAATAAAACTAAGGTAGATAGCTCAGAAAGAGAACATGTGATAGATGAAAGAGTAAATAAGTCCAGAGTCCAATACAAGCCCAGATATATACAACATCACAGGGTATCAAAATATAATATAGAACTACAGTCTGGTAAAGCTAGTTGGATCGCAGTCCAATCAAACCTAGCTAATCTACACTGCTCTCGAAGTACAAAATCTAGTAGCTCTACTATAAGGCCACGGTCCAAGGCTGCTCCGTCTGACTCGAGCCCATAATAGGTCGAGCAGTCCGCCTCAAAATCATCTGTAATATATCATAACGATATCCTGTCAGGAAAATGAGCAAGTACAAGCACTAACAGCAGTTCCATGTGAATTGACAAGTTCCATAAGAGACAGTATAATGAACTACAAGACAAAGATATATGAAGACTTGGGAACCGTTCGGAAGCCGAGTTACAACCCTTAAACCAAACAAGGACCAGGGTTGTAACTCCTCTTCCGAGCAGAACTTAGTCTCCAATCAAGGTACAATATAAAGGCATGTAGAGCATGTGGGTAACTGTATATCATGCACGGTGAGAAAGTACTAAATGTAGAACAGAATAGGATATATGACAAGAAAAGTAAATATAAAATGTGCCTCGAACATTATAGCCTAATGTGATCGGTATGGGTCAAGAATCAGGCTTCCAGCCGACCGGCTACAAGTGCGTGGACTCGGTCCGGCCGGGATGGTAAGCTATGGAGCAAGTAGTAGCACAGGTCCGACTATACACATCGTGAAGTGAGGGTATAGCTATGATACAAGTAGTAACTCAAGGTGGGCATTGATCACACTATCTATAATATTCCCCATTCCCCGAATAGTATACGGATTCGGACATAGCACGTCATGACGCGGGATTTCCTAAGAGGGGAGCAAGTCCTCTTCAGGAATCGACGTCAATACAAGTACGAGAATCAAGACTAAGCAAGTACCAGTATCCCAAGAAATCTAGGAATTACATCTCATGACAAGAATCCGACAATACTAGTCCGTGAACTATCGTGTCTGAGAATCAAGTAAGACACTACGACTGAATCGGATATAGCAAATATCAAGACAATGAAAACTATCAGTGAATGTACTCGCCTGCTGTCCTGAGCTATAGGGTATATCAATGCTCAGAGCGGAAATCAGGAACCTAAATATGAAATACTGTATGTTAATTTAGGTTTAAACAAGTTTAAGAATGATTCACAATGAATGATATGCAATCTAGGTCAAACTAGGTCTCACTGAGTCACACTAAGTCCTGTCAAATCAATCTAGGTCAAATCAAGTTATATCAAGTCAATCTAAGCCAGACCAAGTCAACCCTAGGTTATACCAGTCATCACAGGTCAAAACAAGTCGAAGAAAGTCAAACGGGGTCAAGAGTTGGCCTACAGTTGACTTTTGGTCAACTGGTCAACCCTGGTCAACTCTAGGTCAACTCTAGGTCAAACTGGTCAAATGTTGACTAATAGTTGACTTTTGGTCAACTACACAAGTCTAATGGAATTTAGGACTAAATTAGGTAAAGTGTTGACCCATAGTTGACTTTCGGTCTAAAAAGTCAACCGTAGTCAACCGGGGTCAAGACTAGGTCTAGGCGACTATTTCTAACTATTACCAACCTCTACAACCCATATCCAAGTCCATCTTGGACTTCGAAACTCAAATCTTGGCCGTAGGCCAATATCCTATTTTACCCTTAAAAAGGGTAAAATTCTAGCTTAGGCAATTATCAAGTTAGCCTACCTACGCTTGGTATTTTGACCCGAGCTACCTAGGGTAGTAAGGTACTAGCCTATACATATATTACCTACCAAGATACCTAGGTAAAGTGGACGTCTAG
Source organism: Iris pallida (assembly GCA_029216955.1). NCBI lineage: Eukaryota > Viridiplantae > Streptophyta > Magnoliopsida > Asparagales > Iridaceae > Iris > Iris pallida. The sequence continues at coordinate 84,155 of JANAVB010008561.1, read as the reverse complement.
TCAATCTTACGGCCCATTGCTGGTATCTTAAATATTTTAAGATACGCAATGGTACGGCGCGATACCGGCGCCCTACAACCCCGATTTCTACTCGAGAGCCTACCCGCAAAATCTAATTCATATAATCTAGGTCCACGCCAAGTTTCAACTCATTCCGATACTCCGAGCTCCGTTTCACCCTCTAACTCGATCCCCTCTATTTCCTATTTCCCTCTTTTCTTCCTATTCTTCTAACTTCTTCTAATTCTTTCCTTCTAACTTCCTATATATATATATATATATATATATATATATATATATATATATATATATATATACAAAAGGGGGGGGGGGTTTAATAGGCTAAAGCTCAAAAAGGGGGGGGGGGGGTGAACCTGGCAGCAGCTGCTGCCAGGGCTGCTGCTGCTCCTGCAGCTGGTGCTGCTGCTACAGCAGCTGTAGCTGCTGCTACTGCTGTTTCATCTTCTTCTTCATCTCTTCCTCTTCTTCCTTCCTATCTCTCCATATATATATATATATATATATATATATATATATATATATATATATATATATATATATATATATATATATATATATATATATATATATATATATATATATATATATATATATATAACCATCTATTATATATATCTATGAATATATACACACAACACTCACATATCTATCTATATATATAAACACACACACACACTTGTCTATATATATATATATATATCATACACACACATGCCTATATATATATATAAAAATCTATATACATATATACCTAGGCACAAACACACTCAAACACACACACCACCCTCTCACACACACTCACACAAGCACACACACTCTCCATAACACCACCACTCCAATTTTCCTTACACACACACACAATACTTATAATAATACACACACATAAATACACATGTATATATATATATATATATATATATATATATATATATATATATATATATATATATATATATATATACCACTCTCAAAAAGGATTAAACCATAATAAATCCTTAACCTATTTTTCTAGGAAAATCCTACAAATTTATGGGCAAATGGTGGAGAATCTTCTCCTCTCCATTTATTGTGAGGGAATTGAATGCAAATGAGTAATAAATTGAGAATTAAAATCATACCTAGATTAGGTTTGGTTGGAGGAAGAAAAAGCTTGAAAGGAATTGAATTTGAAAGAGAGAGAGAGAGAGAGAGAGAGAGAGAGAGAGAGAGAGAGAGAGAGTTGCTTAGTGGAGAAGAAAGAGGGGGGGGGGGGGGGGGGTGAACCTACATGGCCGGCCAAGGGGCATGGGTAGGGGCACTTGTATTTACAAGTTTGCCCCTCCCTAAGCCTAATGCTAATTAAATCCAAAATAGGTTTCGGAAGTTGCTAAAAATAAATAAAAATCATAATTAAACTTAATTACTCATGGGGGACTAGTCCAAACTCCTAAACCAAGAAGTTTAGTGTGGTGGGCCATGGTTAGATAACATGCTAATTACGGCTCAAGTCGAAATTCACCGGGGTCTCGAATTAACTCGGAATGCGTTGAAATTCGAACCCGACTCCTATAATAATTAAATAATAATATTCATGAAATAAAATTCCCAAAAATATTATAAAATAGAAAATTACCATTTTACCTCTAACTGAGAAAAGTGAGGGTGATAGTCATGCCAAGTCAAATTATGGTTACAGTCAAGTATCATGTTCAAGTTCAAGGTACTAGTTCAAGATTATCAAGTTGCCAAGTCGGGTTGTCGTAATTCAGGCCAAGTACAGAAAAATGCAAAGAAGATCGAGAACCTTCACATCATGAAGTACAAAAAACTTATATAAAATAGTTAACGTCCATGGATGATTAAAACTATCAGTCGTATATGAACTCCAACTAAAGTGAGACATAAAGATTCTTGAAACCAAGACGAAGATCTACAACCTTCATATTTTGAGTTTTACAAGATTTTAGCTATAAAACAGCTTAAACAGGAAAACAGTCATTAGGAGATTCGTACGACAGAGATATGCACGGCGCAAGGCATACGACAAAGAAATCAATTTATAAAAAAAATAGCAATAATTACAAAAAAATAAATCCAATAAAGTTGTATGCATCAGAAATAATGCGCATCGGAAGTCATGCGCATGGGCAATCTGCGCATAAGCAAATCCGCGCATGGAGAAATCCGTGCATGGGCAATCCCGTGCATGGGCAATTCTGTGCATGGGCTATTGTCACGCCCTGATTCCGTCGAATCGATAGTCATCCCCCGGGCGTGATGCCGCGCGAACCTAATTTGCGATCGCACAAGGCCTAGTCATAAGGTAATCCGAGACACGAGATCTAAGAGAGTACGCAGACAAATTGATACACATAATAAGTGAAGAAAACTTGATCTTTATTGATAATGAACATCTTTTACATATTTCGATACAAGACTCATTGCCGCACGGGCTACAATATGGCTCGATTACAAAAGAGTGCCGATGAGATAGCCGTTCCATACATTGTACACATCCCTCAATATACATAATTACTCCATTGACCTGGATGGGAGGGACGCTGAGTCATTTTCCTTGGACTGTTGAGAGCCTTCAAAAGTGGAGTCGTAGAGTAAGTCTTCGACGTACGGCCGAAGCTTCAAAAGTCACGAACGCCGTTGAGCTAGCTGGCGCGTCCTTCCTGGTTTGCGGAACCTGCAAAGAGCGAGGATCAGCACGAAACACATGTACTGGCAAATGGCTAATTAAATCCAAGCTCTGCATTTGATTCAAGAAGTTTCGTAAACATGTTAGCTAGCTATTTCAATGGTCTTTCTAACCATCATGTTCGATTTGCATGTTAACATGTTTTGAGACAAGCATATGAAATTGAATATCATTAAGCAACTATCATGTTCCTTCCGTGTCCCGTGCACCTGTTAAGCAGTGAAGGGGGGGTATGAAGGCCACTGGCAATGTCAAGCCATCGCGGACTATAGCATTTAGGTAGACGACGCCCCTTTTGCGTCGGGTAGCGAACCCTGTGTGAAAGTGCCCGCATAACTCGCGCCGATAAAGGGTTGGCGCTGCTACACTCGTTCCTCCCGGGCCGAATCGGTCCCTTGGCCTAGGCAACCGTTCGAGGAAACTTCACCTTGTCGACAAGTTGTCCAATGACCGTTTTCCTTTGGACTTAGTTGATTTGCTTACTTGACCGTATCGTTGCGATAAACGTTAATCGATTCATTCATTGTTTTGCATAGGCTAAGTGGATTTGCGTAAGAAACACGTTTTCCATTTTCAAAACCGGCAGTTTGATAGCAAGTATTTCGTAAAGAATCGTGCCCCGATTTCTTTGATTCTACACTATTATGACAAGCAATCATTTACTTCACATATTGAGTTTTGAAGTAGAGGGACGAGACGAAGGAGGTCAGTCACTCGCCTTAGCCTTGTTTCAAGCGAGCGACCGGTTGACTGTGCTGACGTCGCCTACGCGATCACCTGTAATCGCATAAGCAACTGATTAGAACACTGTATAATTCAAGGATATTCGATATGAATGGAAAGCTCAAAAACGCGTCACGAAAACCCATCGAAAACATTCACAAAAAACGCATTCACGAAAACCAAAGCCAAAGCCAATTCAAGTGCGGCATGAAAACCAGAGCAACGGGAGGTCTCTTCCGACTCAGCCGCAGAGCCAATCCTCGAGACGCAACCTACTGAATATTGGACTTGGTTCCGAAGAAGCCATTCTATAACGTGGAATGGATCTTAATTCAACCGTTTTCGTTTCGATCAACTCGGCCGATTTCGACCTATCAGTCCCGACCGAATCGATAGCGACAGTGTTCCTTTCTCGCGCACCCCGTAGACAAGAACGGGGCACGATGTAGGGACGGAGCACTACACCATAACCAACTAATAAAAAGTTTCGTCCTCGAAACTTAAAGATGGAACCTACCTCTACGAGAACAATGAAGAAAATTTCTCCTTTATCTCCGATTCAAGCTCCCACGTCGACTCTTCGACCGAGTGGTTCTTCCAGAGGACGCGGACGAGAGGGATCGCTCGATTGTGCAGCAACTTATCCTTGCGTTCTAAGATTTGAACTGGCTCTTCAACATAGGATAAGTCTGACTTTAGCTCCAGTTGGCCAAAATCTACCACATGGCTAGAGTCGTGCACGTACTTCCGCAGTTGAGAGACATGGAAGACGTTGTGTACACCTTCAAGTGCCGGCGGTAAGGCAATTTTATAGGCCACTGGGGCGACCCGTTCAAGTATTTCGAACGGCCCAACGAATCTCGGACTCAACTTCCCCTTTGCGCCGAACCGAGTAACTCCCCGCATGGGCGACACTTTGAGAAATACGTGATCGCCTACTTGAAACTTGAGGGGGCGACGATGAACATCCGTATAGCTTTTCTGACGACTCTGTGCGGTCTTTAATCTTTTCCGAATGAGCCGAATCTTCTGCACGGTCTGTTCAACCAGTTCCGGACCGAGAATCTGCCACTCTTCGACTTCGTCCCAGCAAATGGGTGATCGGCACTTGCACCCGTACAAGGCTTCATACGGTGCCTTTTGAATGCTGGATTGATAGCTATTGTTGTATGTAAATTCGGCAGAGGTAGATGATTGTTCCAGCTTGATTTGAAGTCAATTGCGCAGAGTCGTAGCATGTCTTCGAGAATCTGATTGACGCGCTCCGTTTGGTCGTCGGTCTGAGGATGGTAAGCTGAGCTGAACTACAACTTGGTACCCAGCGCCGACTGAAGGCTACTCCAAAATCGCGACATGAACCATAAATCCCGATCGGAGATGATGGATACTGGAACTCCGTGCAGCCGTACTATCTCATCAAGATATATCTGCGCCAGGCGATCAACGCTCCAAGTAACTTTGATGGCAATAAAATGCGCTGACTTGGTTAATCGATCGATGATGACCCATATAGCATCATTTCCCCGCGGCATCTTCGGCAGACCAACAATGAAATCCATGCACACGTGCTGCCACTTCCATTCTGGAATCGCCAAATTCTGCATCTTTCCGCCCGGTCTTTGGTGCTCAGCTTTCACCTGCTGACAGGCCATGCATTGCGACAGAAGAGTGCCACATCTCTTTTCATCCCGTGACACCAGAAGTTTGTGCGGAGGTCCTTGTACATCTTCGTGCTACCGGGATGCAAGGTGTATTTCGCATAGTGCGCCTCCGACAGGATCTCCTTTCTGAGTTCTGAATTGTCCGGAACGCATAGCCTACCCTTCAATCGAAGCACGCCGATTTCGTCTTCCACAAAGTCGGTCGTCCTGCCCGTCGAAATTAGCTCTCGTACTTTCTTCAGGTATGGATCGTCCGTCTGAGCGATCTTGATCTTATCAAGCAAGCTCGGCTCTAACTGCAACTTTGCCAACTGCACATTTCGGAATCTGACTCGGAGCTCGATGCCCATCTCTTCTAGGTCACGTAGCAGTATGGGGTCGATGGATAACGAGGCAATGTACTTTCGACTCAAGGCGTCTGCCACAATATTTCCCTTTCCCGGTGTATAGTCGATAGTCAAGTCGTAATCTTTGATTAGTTCAAGCCAGCGCCTCTGCCGCAAGTTTAGTTCCCTCTTCCTAAATAGATACTTGAGACTCTTGTGATCGGTGTAGATCGTGTACGCCATGCTATAGAGGTAGTGATGCCACAATTTTAACGCAAACACAATTGCCGCTAACTCCAGGTCGTGCGTGGGATAATTTTTCTCATACGGCTTTAGCTGTCGGGAAGCAAAAGATATCACCTTGTTCCGCTGCATCAGCACACACCCCAAGCCCTGACCGGACGCGTCGCTGAATATCTAGAAACCCTCAGTCCCTTCTGGAAGTGCGAGTATCGGGGCCGAGACGAGCCGTTGCTTTAATTCTTGGAATGAATCTTCGTAGTCGTCTGACCAGTCAAATACGACTCCTTTCTGGGTAAGGCGAGTCAGAGGCGATGCGATCTTCGCGAAGTCTTTTACGAAGCGTCGGTAGTATCCCGCTAGGCCAAGAAAACTTCGAATCTCGTCGACGGACGCTGGCCGTTTCCAATCGACAACGGCTTCAACTTTCTTTGGGTCGACCGCAATACCTTCTGCAGAAATGATGTGTCTGAGGAATGCGACGCTGCTAAGCCAGAATTCATATTTGCTTTGCTTTGCATATAGTTGATTTTCTCGAAGGGTCTGAAGCACGGTCCGCAGATGCTCAGTGTGTTGCTGCCTATTCTTCGAGTAGACGAGTATATCGTCGATAAAGACTACTACGAACTTGTCGAGGAATGGTCGGAACACCCGATTCATTAAATCCATGAAAGCGGCAGGGGCATTCGTTAGGCCGAACGACATTACCAGGAACTCGTAATGGCCGTATCGAGTGCGGAAGACAGACTTCGGCACATCGTCCGGCTTGATCTTGAGTTGATGGTAACCCGAACGCAGATCAATTTTAGAGAACACCGTGGCACCTTGAAGCTGATCAAATAGATCATCTATGCAGGGCAGGGCTAATTTATTCCGGACGGTGGCTTTGTTCAGCTCGCGGTAGTCGATACAAAGACGCATAGAGCCATCCTTCTTCTTGACAAACAGCACGGGCGCTCCCTAGGGTGAGACGCTGGGTTGGATGAATCCCTTGTCGAGCAATTCTTGTAACTGCACCTTGAGTTCTTTAAGCTCTGCAGGGGCCATTCTGTACGGGGTCTTCGAGATCGATCGAGTGTCGGGAAAGGTATCGATAGTGAACTCAATCTCTCGATCGGGCGGTATGTCGGGCAGCTCGTCCAGGAACACATCGGGGAATTCTGCCACAACGTCGGTCTGACCCGCATTTGCACCATCCTGTCGCATGTCTCGAACGGAAGCTAGATAGCCTTCGTACCCGGAATGCAGCATCCGTCGAGTAGATATTACGGAGATCACCATGCAGGTCGGCGACGCCTCACCACACGAGTAGCAGAATTCAGACACTCCAGATATGCGAAATGTGACCTTCTTTTCAGCACAGTCTATGGTTGCGTTGTACGGACCAAGCCAATCCATCCCCAGAATGATATCGTAGTCCTTGATATTTAGAACTATCGTATCGAGGCTGACCTTTTGACCACCTACACAGATGATTCCGTCTCCGCAGACTAAGTTTGCAAGTAGTGGCATGCCCGACGGTACATTAACAGTGAGGTCGAGGCCCAGTGGTGTCAAGGTAAATTTGTGCTCGGCGGCAAAGTCCGCCGATATAAAACTATACGTGGCACCTGAATCAAACAATACACGAGCAGGTTTATTATTGAATTGCAGTATACCTGTCACGACTGTATCTGATACAAACGCTTTGTTCCGAGTCATGGCGTAGACGCGGCCCTGAGCATTAGGGCGACGGTCCTGGCCATTCTGTTGTGCGGTCGGTGGAGCCCGAGGTGCTTGGCCTCGGTTTTGTTGATGTTGCGGGGGGCGCTGGTTCGACGTAGCTTCCGGGCAGTCCCTTACGAGGTGATCTCTTTTGCCGTACGCGAAACATACTCTGTGCTTGAGTCGGCACTCAGTATCCAGGTGCCCGTCCTTGTGGCAGAAATTGCAGACCATTCGTTCCTTCGTCTGGTTGCTGCGATATTGATGCTTATGTGCATTGTTGCCTCCCGCATTACTATGGCATTTATTATTAAAGTTAACACCGCCGATAGTAGTAGGAGGATACTCGGACTCCAGACGGATGGCGTGGTTGAGTGCCTCGCCCACAGTTTTATATTCCGGCACCGAGACATGAGTACGGATAGTGGAACGCAGGCCCACTACAAATCGTTTTGCTCGACTCGCGGTGGTAGGTAAATAGTCTCCAGCAAACTTGGCCAGTTTATTGAATTTGGCCGCATATTGTCGTACAGTCATATTCCCTTGTGTCAACTGCATGAACTCGTTTTCTTTCTCCTATCGCACGGCTGCAGAAAGATATTCGTTCTCGAATGCATTTCTGAATGTCGCCCATGAGATCGCCGCCGTCTCGTCTTCACGTCGAATAGCCCGCTTCTGCACAGCCCACCAATCGTGCGCGTTCATTCGAAGTAAAAGTTGAGCACACGCGACTTTCTTCGAGTCCTCGACACCCAGCAGCTCGAACTTGTCTTCCAGCTCCTCCAACCATTCGATCGCCACGGAGGATCTTTTGTGCCGTTGAAGGAAGTACGACAGCTTTTCGTGAATTTTGACATGTCGAAGTTAGAACTTCTCGGTGCTGCAGGTGAGAGCACGGGCGTCTCTGGTTCAGCTTTATTGGATCGAACTGCAGGCTGGGTCACGGCCGGTGTCATCGTTGAATTGTTGTTGTTGCCCACGACCGACTGTACAATTTGCTGGAGGGTATTCAGCTGCTGCTGCTGCAGCTGGAATTGAGCCTCGAACCGATTCTCAAATTGAGTCTGACGAGCCTCCGCTTGCTGACGATGGAGCTCGTTTTGACGTTGCTGCATTTCAAGCATCTGCAGCATACGTTGCATCGGTTGCCGGAAGGTCCGGCTACAGTAGGCATCTTTTCCGTTGGGTTGACGGAACGCTCGGGTCTAGAAGTACTCGAGCCGCTGGAAGCGCTCGTCTCGTCTTCCGCCTGAGCTCCCGTAACTGTAGGGAAAAAGGAAAGGCAACTCTCGTTAGTTTCAGAAAATGTCCTGGGCTCAGCGTATGGAACAACTCTTCTCATCGACATGAGGTCAACGGTTGGAGACTAGAACTCGATACTGGAGGCCAAGGACGTAAAGCCGTGCTCTGATACCATTATGTCATGCCTCGATTCCGTCGAATCGATAGTCATCCCCCGGGCGTGATGCCGTGCGAACCTAATTTGCGATCGCACAAGGCCTAGTCATAAGGTAATCTGAGACACGAGATCTAAGAGAGCACACAGACAAATTGATACACACAATAAGTGAAGGAAACTTGATCTTTATTGATAATGAACATCTTTTACAGACACCGATACAAGACTCATTTTCGTACGGGCTACAATATGACTCAATTATAAAAGAGTGCCGATGAGATAGCCGTTCCATACATTGCACACATCCCTCAATATACACAAGTACTCCATTGACCTGGATGGGAGGGACGCTGAGTCATTTTCCTTGGACTGTTGAGAGCCTTCAAAAGTGGAGTCGCAGAGTAAGTCTTCAAAGCACGACCGAAACTTCAAAAGTCATGAACGCCGCCGAGCTAGCTGGCACGTCCTTCCTGGTTTGTGGGACCTGCAAAGAGCGAGGATCAGCACGAAACACATGTACTGGCGAATGGCTAATTAAATACAAGCTCTGTATTTGATTCAAGAAGTTTTATAAACATGTTAGCTAGCTATTTCAATGATCTTTCTAACCATCCTGTTCGATTTGCATGTTAACATGTTTTGAGGCAAGCATATGAAATTGAATATCATTAAGCAACTATCGTGTTCCTTCCGTGTCCCGTGCACCTGTTAAGCAGTGAAGGGGGGTATGAAGGCCACTGGCAATGTCAAGCCATCGCGGACTATAGCATTTGGTTAGACGATGCCCCTTTCGCGTCGGGTAGCGAGCCCTGTGCGAAAGTGCCCGCATAACTCGCGTCGATGAAGGGTTGGCACTGCTACACTCGTTCCTCCCGGGCCGAATCGGTCCCTTGGCCTAGGCAACCGTTCGAAGAAACTTCACCTTGTCGACAAGTTGTCCAATGACCGTTTTCCTTTGGACTTAGATGATTTGCTTACTTGACCGTATCGTTGCGATAAACGTTAATCGATTCATTCATTGTTTTGCATAGGCTAAGTGGATTTGCGTAAGAAACACGTTTTTCATTTTCAAAACCGGCAGTTTGATAGCAAGTGTTTCGTGAAGAATCGTGCCCCGATTTCTTTGATTCTACACTATTATGACAAGCAATCATTTACTTCACATATTGATTTTTGAAGTAGAGGGACGAGACGAAGGAGGTCAGCCACTCGCCTTAGCCTTGTTTCAAGCGAGCGACCGGTTGGCTGCGCTGACGTCCCCTACGCGATCACCTGTAATCGTATAAGCAACTGATTAGAACACTGTATAATTCAAGGATATTCGATATGAATGCGAAGCTCGAAAATGCGTCACGAAAACCCATCGTAAACATTCACGAAAAATGCATTCACAAAAACCAAAGCCAAAGCCAATTCAAGTGCGACATGAAAACCAGAGCAACGGGAGGTCTCTCCCGACTCAGCCGCAGTGCTGCCCGTGCGACACCACGCGTCCGACGCTGCCTCCCCACTCTGGAATGGTGAGTTCTTCCCCTTTGTAAAGTTTGGGAGGAAGAGATATTCTCTCTCCCACTTTGGTTTTGGAGCTTGGGTTATGAGTTATTACTTTCATTATATTATGTTTACGAGGAAGGGTGAACATTGGACAATAGTCTACTGCTGTCGTTTATCTCATTTTAATTTGTATTTTCTTTTCTAAATAGCTTTTAACAAAGTATTAGTTATGTATTGGGCTGAAGCTTGGCCCGGGATTTTGATAAACTTCAGACCGGGCTAGTATATATGGATATATTTAAATTTTGTTATAAAATAGTATATCTTTGGGATTTGTCAAGTTGGGTTTTGGGAAGGTTTATTTATGGGCTTATATATTGTATTAGTTAATTTTGAGTTATACAGATATCTTTGGGTTATTTTGTGAAACATAGTAACTAAATATAAGAAATGCTAAAAAGAGTTCATAAGATTTATATAGTGTAGTATTAATATAAATGCATGTATATAATTATGCATTATTATTATTATTCTTATTATAGTCCTATTATTATTATAATAATATTATCATTGACATTATTGTCATTAGTTTCTTATTGATATTATTAATATTGTTATCAAAATACTGCCTAAAATATATTTTTATATTTTTATACAGTATCTTAAATACGACTTTCAAATAAAAAAATATATATTATTGTAGTATTTCCTATTTGATTAAATTATATTTTGACTAACACCATGATTTTTCATATTCCAGATAATTATCTAAGTTTATTTTGACTGATGGAAATATAGCTTTCATAGTTACCATAAATATTTTCTACATATGGTCATAATATCTTATATAGAAAGGATTAAAATATGAATTATCTTTCTTAAATTAAATTCTCTTAGATTAGATTGTCCATCATGGCTAATCGTACTCCTACTTTTCTGGCACACAGACCCTCTCCAATAAGTCTATCCTGGACACAATGGGATTATCGGTTTCGCTAGCAAAGGACCACAGGCAAGTGCACTTTATGATTGCTTTCAATTCATAGTAGTTTTCATATTTATACATATGCTCTCTTGCTTGAAGACACGTGGTCACACGGATTAGTAACATTGATTTGGTTATACCTCTTGACTGCCAATTACATGTTTACCATGCTTGCGACTTGATTCCATGAGTACTAGCTGGGCGGAGAAGTATCTTAGTAGACGTGTGAACTATCCCCTTTACATCCCAAAATATCTGATCTTGACTGATAGCAGCTGCACCCGACACGTGCATGATGCCGTATTTACCCCTTAGTCGTTCACATGTCGAACAAGATATTTCAAAACACATAGATAGTTGTCTTTTACTTGTTTTGCCTTGTTTGTTCACCGCTTGCCATGACATTCTAGTTACATGTTTTTCTCCAGTTGATATATCTTGTTGTAGAGTTATCTACTTGCTTTCTAGACATGCCAGGACATCAGTTACTTTCTAGTTTCATTTCATATATATTATTTTTATGTTTTATGAATTCTATTGTGTTTTCGAATTGCCGTCGGTTTGTGTGCTTGTTCCATTTCTGAGTGAAAACCAACATTTTTTAGGTTAGCTGTGGCTTCACTTAGCATTGGGAGATATGGGTATACTTGCAGGCAGAAACCTAATAATTAGATAGGGTGTTGTGGTCATTTCAAATATGTAAGAATATTGTATTAAAAATGAAATCTTATAAATTTTGTGACTGATTTAGAAATGTGAATGAACAATAAAGTTATATTTTTGTGATATTGAGCATTATTGGTCGTGACAACGTTCTACCGCCGACTCTGCGGCGTAGGCTGGCTTAGACACGCACTCGCATCCGTATATTAAAAAAAGGGTGCGGGTCGTGACAGCACCGGTACCGAATCGATCTAGGGGGAATATAAATTCGTGCTTCGACGCGAGATATTACGGGACCTCCAGTAGGGATTGCAACCCAGGCTGACAGGACGAATCACAATGCCATATAGATGTCCCTCGTGGTGTGTAACACCAATAGCTACATATAAGATAGTAGCATGCTCACCTATCATCTTATGCGTGTAATAAGTATTATCTCTATTTTTATACAGAGACGAGCACGACCTGGTAAGAATTATGATAAACTGTTATATTTTTACTGTTCAAAAGAAGGTTATCAATATGAACTAAATTTATTTAGTTCTAAATAGAAAGAAAACTCCAATGCATGCCTACCTGAACAATCAGAGTTGATTTAGACAAGTGGGTTCATCCCGCTCACTAGTGCATTCCCATGTGTACTGTCACTTTCCGTTCCCGGAATACCTATTTTTAATATGTGTACTACTTGACTGTAATTATTTAGTATTTATCATACATTTATTTTATATTTAATTTCTTTAATTATATGCTAAATATTTTTCTGTATTTTATTTTCTGCTTAGCTCTTGGTTTATTTCGGTTCATGTTGAACCAACTTGGTTTGGCTTGGTTCATCATGATAAGGGGCAGATGGCCTAGATTGTATGGGGAAGGAATGGGTGTCACGACCTGCACCTGCTTTTCGGACGCGGAATCGTGAGCAAGCCAGCTACGCATCAAGCGGACTCCAGTCCGGCTCGAATACGTAAACGCTGTCAAGAGCATGGTAAACTGCCAAATCATGGCAAAACAAATCTATATCTCAAATCCACAATAAATATATAAAACTTGAATGAATACTATGGGTCGTGGTCTGCAACCCACTAGCATATATGTTCGATAAGACTCAAAGAATATAACAAGAGTCTCTAAGCTGAATCAATAAGCAGGATATCTCATGATAAAGAATGTAAAACATGAAAGGATAACAATGTAATATCACTAACAAATACCTGAATCATGCATCACAATCATCTACCATCCCTCTCTGCTAACTAACTCCATGCAATCGCTAAACCTGAAGAGATCATCGGTTCCTAAGGGGACATATCAAGATACATAAAAACATGCCTATCTAGCAGTTTAATCATGCATAAACTATAAACAGGATATAAGCAAGGAACGAGACATACACATGGCAAGAGACTACGATCAAAACTGCTAACGAGTGACTATCGACAAGTGGCTACTGACAGGTGACTATGAACTGGAATACAAGAACAACTACACGTAACTGAACTGCTGGATGAACAAGTGAACACGAGATCAATGGAATACCAAACCCTTGCCCCGAGTGGACTCGCAGGTTTGAACTAATCACTAACCTCGACCCGAGTGTGGACTCTCTGGTTAGTTCAAGGCAAGGCACCCTCGTCCCGAGTGTGGACTCTCTGGTGCAAGTACAACATCGTCGTCCCGAGTGTGGACTCACGGATGTAAATAGATTAAGACAAACACCCTCGTCCTGAGTGTAGACTCTCTGGTGCCAAGGAAACAAATACCCTCGTCCCGAGTGTGGACTCTCCGGTGCAACTGATCAACCCTCGTCCCGAGTGTGGACTCTCTGGTTGAGAAAACGATAACAAGGATTTAGCAGTTCAACTAAACGTACTCGTTCTATGACATGACTCAAGCAAGGTACTGGTGAGACAAGGTACAACTCAGTCAAGACACAGTCAAGTCCAGTATAACTACACTATCAAGTCAAGCAGGACCATAAACTGGTGAACATGGTATGTAGAAAATAGATAAATCAAGTCAACTAGAAAGCTAATGATAACATACAAGATTTATAGCGAATAGAGTATCTAATGATAATACAATGACAACATGAAAACTATAAACATGAAATTAAACTGTAGAGGGAAGCAAGGTATCTTGCCTGGTGGTAGCACGAGAACCAACAATAAACTATCCACTTGCAAGCCAATAAGTCCAAATCTCACAACTGTCTTCGAAAGCTGAAACAGACATTGTCAACATTCTTAGAATAGTCAAATTAGCTGGGATTGCCAGTCCTTAAGCCCAATTCTGGACACTGGAGCAAAACGGTAATTTTGGGCCAAAACAGTGTCCATCGTTGGACCCGCTTTGCACCAAGCGTGCCAGAGTGAACGGTCTCTAAAGTCATCAAACTATATTTCTACGAATTTGTTTTGACGATACGAACCCAACGGTATGTCCAAAGTCGAATTCCGGTGGGCTGTGCACAAATTCGCCCGTTGAGTCGGATCGTAGGGCCTGCAAAATGGCGATCCGATCAAGTGTCTCAAATTTGAACCAAACCTGGCATACAGGACGAAAAAAATGATACGGTCCTACTGGCGCAAGTTTTGTCTCGATTTGATGAACGTGCACAAAGTAATTGTAGAATTTTAAAAAGGTCGATACGGTAAATTTTGACGGATACGCATCAAATTCGTCGCACACATGCAACCAATTTAAATTCTGTCAAAGCCCACACGTCTACGAACTCGATATGCACCTTTCGATGCTTTTAGTTCGTGACCACGTCGCCCGGATTGGCGGGACGTACGTCGTATCGTAAAATTTTGTGTTTTTGAAAACAAGTTTTTGACCAAGTTTACACGTATAAACTTCTCTGTACAAAGCAAATTTTTACAAACTTCCTACTGGACTTTTCTAGCCCTATATGTTGTGGTTAACTTCTATTCAGAAAGTTGGTTGATTCGAAGAATAGGTTGGTGGAAAATTCGACGCCAAGTTGTGTCAGTAATTGGAAAAATTAAACTGTTTTGATATCATTTATTCCCGACTTTGATTCCTCGTATCTTTTGATACGATGGACAAAGTTATGATCTAGGAAAAGTGATATGGTCATGTTCGTGTTATCTTTGCATCGCAATAATCGACTCGCTAAATGAGGCGGCGAGGAGAGAGAACCATACCTCGAAAGTCAAGGTCGGGCAGTGCTATTTCTGTCGCGACTACTCTGTTCTCGCGTGCGTGCGACCGACTCCGACGCGTAGGGCAGCACTGGAGGTGGCTGGGGTGTTCGCTGGCGGTCACCTGGGCTATGGGGAGGTCGTCGCGGTGGCTTGCAGCGGTCTGTGGCGACCGTCGCAGCGTCGCAATCTCGAGCACGAGCACGCTCGTAAGGGAAGGCTGCTATCGTTCCTGGTGTGAACTGTGTACGCCCTGGTCGGCCGGTGGCCATGGCTGGTTGCGGTGGCGATGCAACAGCCATGTGTTAGCGCTTGGTGGTCGTACGACTGCTGCTCCGTCCTGTGCGCGCTTCTGTGCTTGCTGGCCGCGCAGTGCCGTTGCTGATGTGCGAACTCTAACATACTGTGGTGGTCGGCGATGGCTCGTACGGTGTCGTGCGGTGGTCCAACAGGTTTGAGATGGCCGTACGGAGGTTCCTGATGTAATGCCCCGCTCCGCACGAGGCATTTGGTTGACTTATTGGATGGGATCAGAATATTGGATCGTGACTTATGTTAGGAATCAGGAGAACTAAGACTGATGTAGTCTCACTTAGTTGGCTAGACAGAATGGGTATTAGAACGTGGCTCGCTGGTGGAGCTACGCATAGTAGAATTTTGTGTGATCGGAGCAGGAAGATCCTTTATTGCAAGTGAGTGGAACTGTCATTCCTCCTCCTTATTCCTTCATGGTTAATAAATGAAGTATTGAAATGCTATGAATTGTCTCTAAATGTCCCATATTTTAGTTGCTGAATAATAGAAATGCCTATGTTGAGAATTATTGAAATGTACAACACATTGAACTGCTAATGTGATTTGAGGCCTGAGAATGAATTGATAACATTGCCCCTTTTGCTTAACGCTGCCGGAACAAGTAGACACTTAAATAATGAGATGCCTTATGAATGATAGAATAAGAAATGAACTGGCTATGCTATCGACCCAATGAACTGAATGAAACACTAGAATCATGTACTCTCTGTATATCTGTTGTAAGAATATAAAATGCTGTCTGTCCCTTATAAGAAATAAATGAATGAATAAATGTCCCTATAAAATGAATGAATGTTACGTTCCTCTTAAGAAAGAAATGTTATGAGATACGTTGCAATGAAGCAATGATTGAGAAATGATAAAGCTAGGATCATTGAGATCACCAAATAAAATGATGGTAATGATGAAATGAATAAGTCATTGAATATGACTAATGATGCACTGTTGCCTTTACTTTCCTTAATATGTTTTACCATGCGATTTTGTTCACAATCGAGTCGGACACGCATTCGCATGGTCATGGACAACTTGTATACAAGGTTTGAGTAATAATTTCCTCGAATGGTTCCTAGGGCCCTGGGGACCGATTTGGCCTAGGAGGAAATAATGATGAGTGCTATGGGAGCACGGATAAGGCGGGGTGGCATAGAGGCTCGCCACCTACTATGCTGACCGCATTATCTTAAAATGAAATGAAATAAAAAGAGTCCATATGGTTTAACAACACCAGTGACCATGTAGTCAGGATGCATGCTAATGAATATTTTGTGCAGGCAGAGTAAGTATATCGGATAACCTGTATTTGATACAGGTACGAAAAGTCGGCTATCGGTAAGAAATCACATAATTGTGATATTGTATAAGTTGGTTTAACTTGCCTGCTTAACATATCTAATTCATTATGCTAGAAAGATGCCTTGCTATAAATAGTGCTCAAACATAACATACATGCTAAGTGATGCTTGAAGTGAGAATTGTTCTAACATGTTTAAGATGTTAATTTGACGCCTTTGCATGATAACACCAAGAATGCTATAATGATATGTCCACATGAATATTGCTAAGAATATGTTTACATGCTTTACCATGATTATTGTCCATGAACTGTAAACTGATGCTAGACCCCAAGTAGAAAGATCACTCTAATAAATGCTTGCTTAAATGATCACTTTAATGTTGGTTTATGCGAGTGGGTTGGATTCTGCTCGCCCGTACATAGATGATGCGCTGATCCACGTTTTGTGGGCAGGTGTTCGTGCTTGGATTATTCTACACACGAAGATTGGCTTGATTGGTCCCGCGGCATCGAAGATTTGTTGGGCATACAGAAGCTCTCCTTGCACAAGATGATGTCTTCTGTTTATAAAGGGCATAATGTATGGAACATTGTAATCAGTTGTACCAGTGAGATTGTAAGCCAAGTCGGTATATCGAGTTGTAATTCATTATATCCAAATATCAAATGTAAGCTGTATAGCATTGTTCAGTTGGCTTTCAATGTAAAGTGAGATGTACTGTAAATATTGTACTTCAATACAAGTCTTGTACTCTTCTTCAATTATCAATAAAGAGAATAAAGTTCTAGATACCTCTGTGTGGCTTCAAGTTACCCTTTTATCTCTGCTGCTATAAAGATAGTAATCTATTTCTATTCAATGAGAGATATTGTCCTTATTAACTTCAATTTGTCTGCTTCTGCCGCTATAATGTGTCCCTATTTGAAGATAATCGATTTTGTACCATCTTTGCCTTGTACAAGTGCAATACCAGACTTGTACGGCATCACGCCCAAGCGAGGACGATCGATTCTAAGAATAAAATATGTGAATAAATGACTCTATGAATCGGGGCGTGACAAATTGGTATCAGAGCACGGCTTTACGTCCTTGGTCTCTTCTTTGATTCGTTTCAAATCAAAGTTGCATCGACGATTAACCAAAGTTGCTTCCGCGATCACTCAACGTTGCTTCTGCGATTAAATCAAAGATTACTTCCGCGATTATGCTGTTATTTTTTTGTAATCATCCTATGTTGTTCGTGTCTGAAAGATCATTGACCCTCTTGGCTGCTCACTGGATGTTCCATACAATAAGTCTATATACATTGTGATGCCCCTGAATGAATGATTATTGTTGGTTTGGACACAAATAACCCAACAATGACTCGATGCCATAGTATGCTATATTGTGAATGCTGTGGGAAATGTGGGAATAAAGAAAAGTGGCTGGGTATGCTGTAACAAGTTGAGAATTGCATGTGATGGGAAAAGATTGGGAATAAAATAATTGATGGATGAGTTCAGCAGAACTAGTGAGTTGACTCATATGTGCTCGCTAGTGCTTTTGAGACCCTAAGAATGTTGGCTTGTGATATTGAGACCCCGAGATGTTGGTTGAGTATTGTGATCATTATAGATCACGAATGTCCGGAATAGATTGAGTTGGTATTGTTTAA
Organism: Iris pallida; assembly: GCA_029216955.1. NCBI lineage: Eukaryota > Viridiplantae > Streptophyta > Magnoliopsida > Asparagales > Iridaceae > Iris > Iris pallida. The sequence continues at coordinate 65,816 of JANAVB010008561.1, read as the reverse complement.
GGATGGCTTCGTTTCTGAGTGGTATATTGCCTCTACCACCTCAGAACGAGATGTATGTTGACCCTTTCCATAGAATAACAATGAGACTATCTGTGGGTACTGGGAAGTACCGAGACTTAGCTGAGAGTCATGTATTGTTGCTAGATGACTCGAGTGTCCCTTGACGGTGATGATGTGGGGTAGCGAGATGGTCAGAAATTGTAATCGGTGGCTTTGATTTATAAATTGTTTAGTCGAGTGATGACTCAGACTAGTAAGTCAGTTAGTATGCTACGGATAAATGGATTTGGCTAGAGAATGTTGTGGCTAATACAAGTTTGGTTGCATAGCTGAAAGTTTTGAAAATATTGTCGATGAATCAAAGGAATATTAGAGATCTGTGTTTTGATCCTAAGGTGTTGTAGATGTTAATCCATCTTGATCACCAAAGGATAGTCGTTGCCTATGTGCATGTATGCTGAGGAATTTAATGGGATTAGAAAAGTAACAAGTAGCCACATTGACTATTTGTGTTGCCTAGAGGATGGTTAAGTGATACATAATCGTCGGATTGAAATGGATGAACTATTTGACCATTGCTGCATGAGATTTAAGAAGGTCCGTAAGATAGTTTGACGATTGAGAAACAAATGGGAACGAGAAATTGCAAACGTGTTGGATAATGTCGGTATAGGTGATTGTTGGTTGGAATATAGATTGATGGCTTATGACTTAGTGGTGTGACTCTGTCATACGAACCGAATAGTATGGTTCCATAGTCCTGTTGAGACTAACGGAACCAATGACCCTTGAATAGTTAGCCTTGGCTTACGGGTTCATGTGGGTACAAAAGAATTGGAATAGAAATTGGATCATTGGAAATTTACTTGATGGATTATTAGAACGATGAGAATCGTATGTCGGATTGGAATTTGACCATAATATTGATAGATCGATCTTAGTCGATCGTTGGGTAAGTCTAGAGTGAGCCTCTGTGGGAATTATTTCCTTGAGGAAGATCCTGGATAGATAGACTTGACCCTAGTGACCCGTTGATGACTTACCAATTGTTGGCATAGCCAACAACGGTGATTAATTATTCAGACTGAGTTAAAACCCATAGGTTTGGGTAGAGTTCCTTAGAACTGTTGGTTGCTTGTTGGCTTTAAGAATAAGAAACTAGTATAACCCTAGTAGCCGTCCACTCTAGGGAAGTCACCTGAACGATTAAGTTTAGCTGTCAGTGTAGCTAACCTTAGAGATTGACTGAATAATTGGTGACCATTGGAGACCCATAGGATGACCTTGTGGCATTGAATGAGAGACAATGATAATGAGTATTGACCTAAGGGAATGTATGCTTCAACTTGTGCCTTAAGAGATGTTTGACCCTTGAGGATTATATGTCGGCCATAAGTGGGAATTACAATCGTAAGGTAAGACTTGAGTGTACCTATAGTCGGGTAGCTAAGTTAACCTTGACTGTTGCATAGAATTATACCCTGACTCGGGTAATCGATAGTGGGTGACGTCGGATTGTGTCTTATAGAAAAGATGAATTGCCTCGGTGAAAAATATTGTTGGAATTGGGAAGGAATGTGATTGCATGTTGTGAACTCTTGATATGATTGGCTCTAAGTTAGACCCTTGATCGAATGTTAGAAATGTTATGCTTGGGTATAGAGCTTAACCAAGTTGTCCCTGATATTAAGTATTGTAGCCTGGAAGATAGTGATTGTAGCAAAGTGAATAAAGCAATAAGTCAATTGAAAGGATGCTAAGTCGGATTTAGAAAAGAGAGTTATATTGTGGCTGATGGAATCGTACTAACATGGAAGTTGGCTGAAGTACATATGTTTTGGGGATGCCTAAAATATGTGTATGGATCCAGCCGAAGTGATTGGTTGCGACTGAGATAACATTATGGGAAGAATTTATCGTACTAGCGCAGACTTTGGCTGAAATGCATATGTTTTGGGGACGCCTAAAATATGTGTATGGATCCAAACGAAGTGATATGTTGCGATCGAGATAGAAATGCGAGGAAATGTTGGTGAATCAATAAGAAGTTACAAATAATTGAAAAAGAGATAGACAGATCGAATCGTTGATGGATTTAAATGGTACAGTTGGATAGCTATTTTGAGATGACCGAGTGTGCTGAAATGAATATTGAATTGAAGCTGAATGAATAACTCGTTGTGACTAAGTGAATCTAGTAGAAGAGTTGTTTCCTTAAGTTTCGAGGACAAAACTTTTTCTGAGTGGTATATTATGTAATGCCCCGCTCCGCACGAGGCATTTGGTTGACTTATTGGATGGGATCAGAATATTGGATCGTGACTTATGTTGGGAATCGGGAGAACTGAGACTGATGTAGTCTCACTTAGTTGGCTAGACAGAATGGGTATTAGAACGTGGCTCGCTGGTGGAGCTACGCATAGTAGAATTTTGTGTGATCGAAACAGGAAGACCCTTTATTGCAAGTGAGTGGAACTGTCCTTCCTCCTTCTTATTCCTTCATGGTTAATAAATGATGTATTGAAATGCTATGAATTGTCCCTAAATGTCCCATGTTTTAGTTGCTGAATAATAGAAATGCCTATGTTGAGAATTATTGAAATGTACAACACATTGAACTGCTAATGTGATTTGAGGCCTGAGAATGAATTGATAACATTTCCCCTTATGCTTAACGCTGCCGGAACAAGTAAACACTTGAATAATGAGATGCCTTATGAATAATAGAATAAGAAATGAACTGTCTATGCTATCGACCCAATGAACTAAATGAAACACTAGAATCATGTACTCTCTGTATATCTATTACAAGAATATAAAATGCTGCCTGTCCCTTATAAGAAATGAATGAATGAATAAATGTTCCTATAAAATGAATGAATGTTACGTTCCTCTTAAGAAAGAAATGTTATGAGATACGTTGCAATGAAGCAATGATTGAGAAATGATAAAGCTGGGATCATTGAGATCACCAAATGAAATGATGGTAATGATGAAATGAATAAGTCATTGAATATGACTAATGATGCACTGTTGCCTTTACTTTCCTTAATATGTTTTACCATGCGATTTTGTTCACAATCGAGTCGGACACGCATTCGCATGGTCATGGACAACTTGTATACTAGGTTTGAGTAATAATTTCCTCGAACGGTTCCTAGGGCCCTGGGGACCGATTCGGCCTAGGAGGAAATAATGATGAGTGCTATGGGAGCACGGATAAGGCGGGGTGGCATAGAGGCTCGCCACCTACTATGCTGACCGCATTATCTTAAAATGAAATAAAATGAAAAGAGTCCATATGGTTTAACAACACCAGTGACCATGTAGTCAGGATGCATGCTAATGAATATTTTGTGCAGGCAGAGTAAGTATATCGGATAACCTGTATTTGATGCAGGTAAGAAAAGTCGGCTATCGGTAAGAAATCACATAATTGTGATATTGTATAAGTTGGTTTAACTTGCCTGCTTAACATATCTAATTTATTATGCTAGAAAGATGCCTTGCTATAAATAGTGCTCAAACATAACATACATGCTAAGTGATGCTTGAAGTGAGAATTGTCATAACATGTTTAAGATGTTAATTTGACGCCTTTGCATGATAACACCAAGAATGCTATAATGATATGTCCACTTGAATATTGCTAAGAATATGTTTACATGCTTCAGCATGATTATTGCCCATGAACTGTAAAATGATGCTAGACCCCAAGTAGAAAGATCACTCTAATAAATGCTTGCTTAAATGATCACTTTAATGTTGGTTTATGCGAGTGGGTTGGATTCTGCTCGCCAGTACATAGATGATGTGCTGACCCACGTTTTCACTACCAAAATACATGGATTTACCGACGGCCTTATCCGTCGGTAGTCCGTCGCCAAAAATAAATACCGACGGATTACCGACGGATATTTTGGTAAAACAGCCGTCGGGAATAACCTCGTCGCTAAAATATATCCGTCGCTACTCCGTCGCTCAGCGACGACTTAGCGACGGAATACCGTCGGCGCATTTAAATATATATAGCGACGGATTACCGACTAGCTTTCGTCAAAACATGTATCAGTATATAGGGTTAGCGACGGAAAACTCCGTCGCTAACGAGTCGGTAAAACCGTATCAGTAATTTTCTGATACCCAATATCCGTCGCTAATTCGTCGTATATTTGTCGGCAAAAGCGTATCAGAGATTTTCTGATACCCAATTACCGACGGACATTCCGTCGCTAAACCGTCGCTCAATGTAAAATTCTCCAGGTAGCGACGGATATTACGTCGCCAAACCGTCGATACATTAAATTCCTACAGTTAGCGACGGATAGTCCGTCGGGACTTTGTCGCCAGTCCGCCGTAAGTTAGTCGCCAATCCGTCGCTTTATTGAAATGCTCCAGGTAGCGACGGATTTTATGTCGCCACTCCGTCGCTAACCTCAGTTTCTCCAGTTAGCGACGGATAATCCGTCGCTGAGTGGTCGCCAGTCCGCCGTAAGTTAGTCGCCAATCCGTCGCGAAAGCTAAAATTTCTGGACATCAAACAGCATCAGGTCGACGGATCGTTCGTCGCCAATCCGTCGCTTTATTGAAATGCTACAGGTAGCGACGGATAGTCCGTCGCCACTCCGTCGCTAACCTCAGTTTCTCCAGTTAGCGACGGACTATCCGTCGCTGAGTGGTCGCCAGTCCGCCGTAAGTTAGTCGCCAATCCGTCGCGAAAGCTAAAATTTCTGGACATCAAACAGCATCAGGTCGACGGATCGTCCGTCGCCAATCCGTCGCTTTATTGAAATGCTCCAGGTAGCGACGGATTTTACGTCGCCACTCCGTCGCTAATGTCAGTTTCTCCAGTTAGCGACGGACTATCCGTCGCTGAGTGGTCGCCAGTCCGTCGCTAACTGCTAATTTTTGAAAAAAAATACTGCAAACAGACTCTTTCCTGTTTATACAACACATCCAACACAATATCAAACATGCAAAATATCCATATACAACACCATATATCCATATCCAACACAAATATCCAACGTATCCAATATCCAACACCATATATCCATATGCAAAATATCCATATCCGACACCAATATCCAACGTATCCAATATCCAACAAAATATTACTAACACAATATATCCAATATCCAACATTAAATTATCCAAACATAAAAAAAATATCCGAACATACAATGTATCCAAATGTCTACAAAACCAACAACATAAACAAAATCAAACCCCGTCCGTCGGATCGTCTCGTGCTCGTGCCGCCGCATCCGCTTTGCGTATGTACTCCTCCACCGTGTGTGCCGGCACTTGGGACAAGACATGGTCTGGAAGCGCGCGTAGCTGCTCTGGCGACATCATGTCAAGGAGCGTCAAGATGGTGTTATCCGATACGATGCGGGCGTCCGCAGAGCGGTTAAACGAAAGCCGTCCGGGGAAAGAAGGACCAGGTCGATCCGAAGCACCGGCAGCAGCAGTAGACGGACCGGGAGCAGACGGACCGGGAGCAGACGGATAGCGCCCCAACACTATCGCCCGCAAATCTGACACCGCGGAGGTCAGAGTCGCAAGCTGCGCCCTCACATCGTCAACCGGGGGAGGCGGAGGCGGTGGATATCTCGGGGACGGCTGCAACGAGGGCGCCATGGAACCTAAGCCATAGATGCGCCCTTTCCTAACGCCGCCGACGGATTCTACGAACACGTCGTCGTAGCGAGCGGCCATAGAAGAGTGCGTCTGGGTGGGCGTTGTTTCGCCGACATTCTCGGAAGGGGGCTCGATCTCAAGCCGACTAAGTGCCTCACGATACGCAGCCTATCCAATGAATGTGTTTATACTATAAGTTTTTCTAAGTTATAATCTTAATCCTATGTTTCCCTAAGTTATAGTCTGAATCCTAAGTTTATCTAATTAACTTAACAATAATTATATTTCTAACATAAATCTCATAAACGTAAGTACTTACATCAGTCTCCTCGGCCCTCGCGTCGACGAAGCTTCCGTCCTTCCGCCTCTTGTGCGTATGCACGAATACATCGTGAGCGGTGTCCGTCTCCGCCTCTTTCCCCTGCTTCACCGCCCGTTGGGCCTGCATACGTAGAATTTAATTAACTTCGTATATTAACAGTACGAAATTAAATAATAGAATGAATTTGAATTTGCGCTATCTCACCAAATCTGCACGCGTCAATGTGTGGGGCCTTGATCCCCCCGTATGCAGACCCGCGACCTGTCGATTAGCCTTAGCTTTCTCCGATTTCAGCTTGAACTACGGAGTATCCATCTTCTCCAACATCTGCTCATAGTACTCCGCCCGGATCCAGTCCTTCCTCGTATGCGCCGTACGAAGGTCGTACACCGCATCCCGTATCTTCTTCCCGGCGGCGGCTTTGTAGGTCCTGCGGATCGCCTCCTCGCGATGGGGGGGCCACCAGAACGTCCTCTGACATACAAATTCAAATATCACGTAATAAAAAATTTAATGATTTAAAGAATAATTAATAATTCACCGACGGATTTATACCCTCATCTCGTCGAGCCAGACGTACTTCATGTCCAGAGGCACCTCAGAAAAATTGAGGTAGGGGCCATGGTAGTTATCCCGGATAATGCGCCCTAGAATCCGGGCAGCATCCCACGGGAAAAACCTATAAAGAAGCAACGACTGGATTATTAACTTGAATAAATAAAACAAATTTAATAAATTAACTTAAATTTACTTACGATTCACCAGCGGGCCATAGCTCTCGTCGGAACTCGCCCACCAGCCTCTCTGGTGGCGTCGGGGGATCCGCGGGTCCGCGCACGTACTCCTCGATAACAGGATGAAACTGAATCCTGGGGTACTCCGAGGCCCACCCTGCAGTAACTGCTGGCCCCCCTGCTGCATCTGCTGCTGCATCCGCTGGTACATCCGGTGGCGGAATGGATCCGCTAGCGGATGGAGTCACAGGCCTCGACGACGATGTCGGTAGCACCGAGGAAGAATGACGGCGGGAAGAGCCTGTGTCCGGGCTCTCCAAATCGGGATCGGAGGTCACATCCGGGGAATGCGGCTGGCGACCACGACCTCTACCACCATGCCCACGCCCACGCCCACGACCACCACCACCACCACCGCCGCCGCCGCCGCCGCCACCGCCACGACCACGGCCAGCACCACCAGTACGGGTGCTCGCAACCATGCCCTGTAAATAGAACACATAAACAAAATACCGACAACATAGATTTATAAATAAATATAAAACTAAACATATCCATACCAGCAGCAGGACGATAAGTGCCGCCCAGACGAGTAGGCCTAGGAGTGCCATTTGCAAAAAGAAACTCATACAATAATACACAAATATCCCAAACTGAAATAAATATTACAATCAGAAGTGAAGTACGAATAAAAGCTAGATACACAAAATCTGATAAAATCACACACCAACAACAAAGTACAATTCTTGTAACTTTTGATGAAAGGACATCTTGTGTTCCACTAGACTTGTAATTGTAAATCCAAATGTAATAGGGTAATTTAGGATTCGAGACTAGATATTGGGTGCTTCAAGATACAACTGAAATATAGCGATATTTAATCATCGTCATCGTCCTCTTCCTCGGCCTCGGCCTCATCATCATCATCATCCTCATCGTCGAATTCATCTGTATCCTCATCCTCATCCTCATAAAGTTCTTCTTCTTCTTCTTCTTTTTCTTCTTCTTCAGTCTCAATACTTGGGACAAGACGCCTCTTTCTCCCCTGGTTGACATCTAAGTCTTGTATATCAACCTCTTCCTCCCCTCTATTTTCATCAGCAAGAGGTATATCAACCTCTAATTCAACATCCATGTCACAAGACTGTTGTCCCAAGTATTGGGGCTTTTCGATCTGGTCCTCTTGGTATGCTGGATCTCCAACGTTGAATGTATTTTTAGATTTAATCTTGCATACTGCCCACCAGTCAAAGCGATCTCTACGACGCCTTGGGTAGCTTGTATAGTAGACTTGAACAGCCTGACTTGCTATCGCAAACGTGTCGGACCCTCTATACCTCCTGCGATGATTTATATCGACGAATCCAAATTGTTTATCGATTCTCCAACCGATATTTGGTGTCGTATCGAACCACTCACATTTGAACATAACAATATGCATATCAAATGGGGCACTATATTGTAATTCTACAATATCCCGAAGCACTCCATAATAGTCAAAGTCCGGCTCGTCGTCATAGATTGTGCCTCTTATGCAAACACCAGAATCCTTCGTACTGAAGCCGTCATTGAGAAATTCGGCATTTATAGGATGTTGAGTTGTCTTAAACTTGAAGCCATTAACGACATAGCCGGGCCAAGTCTTTGCATGCTTCTTCGGTCCCAATGACAAATAACGAATGCTCTCATTTGTGAGTGTACTTGGTTCAGCTAATAAAACCTGTAAACTTTAAATGTTTTAGTTGCATATATATATTTAAATGGTAGCCGCATAACATATTATCTCAGTTACTTACGTAATCTCGAAACCATGACGGAAAGGTAAAATCAACCTCTCTTTGAAGTCCCTCATCGGTAATATCGGGTGTCCTTATTTTGACTTCATCTCTAAATACACTGTTAGAGAGAATAAAAATTAGTGTAGTCACTTACCTCACCAAATTAGAGATTATAACGAGGTGTAGTCACTTACTTCTCCAAATCTCCCACTTCTTGTATGTCATAATTTAACAAGACATATCGGTGAGCGGCATCATACTCATCGTCACTCAACCACCGTTTCTTACTAGCCCCAATAGGCTTGCCCCTTAAATTGAATATACCTCCTTCCTCAACGTCTTCGTCATTCCTTTGAGGTCTATTTCGATTTGTCTCAACATGAGTATCGAAATAAATGGAGCAAAAGTTTGACACCTCCTCGATAAGATATGCTTCGTATATCGAAGCCTCTATATGAGCCTTGTTGCCAACTTTCTTCTTTAGATGATGTAGATACCTAGAGAGACAAATTATCTTGAGAATTAACAATGAATTGTAAAATCCACTTAAATTATATCGATTTTTATTTACCTTTCAAAGGGGTACATCCATCGATAATGAACAGATGCACCGACACGGGCTTCGTATGCTAGATGAATCGGTAGATGCTCCATACTGTCGAAGAAACCCGGTAGAAATATTTTCTCTAACTTGCAAATTGTTAAGATAATCTTCTCCTCAAGTTGTACCATATGTTGCACCGTGAGCTTAGTTGAACAGATATCCCTGAAGAATGTAGACAGCTCGGCCAACGGAACCCATACAGCAGAAGGCAAAAACTCTCTCAACGCAATGGGCAGTAATCTTTCCATAAACACGTGGCAGTCGTGACTCTTCATTCCTGTTAGCTTGCGTTCATTGAGATCAACGCATCTAGACAAATTCGACACATAGCCGTCGGGAAATCTTAAAGTAGATATCCACTTGCAGATTATTAATCTATCTTCCTTGCTCAATGCGTATGGCGCTATCGGCTTAGTTACTTGTCCACCAGCTCCCCTTTGTATCAAGTTTAGATTATGACGTTTGCATATCTCGGCCATGTCTTGTCTTGCTTTTGGATTGTCCTTCGTCTTTCCTTTAATATTCATAACGGTATTGAAGACATTATCGAACACATTCTTTTCGATATGCATGACATCAAGATTATGCCTAATAAGATTATCTTTCCAATAAGGCAAGTCCCAGAAGATACTCCGTTTGGTCCAGTTATGGCTTTGTCCGAACCCCTCGACACGATTGTTCGATAGATCTTCCATTGCGGTGGGCAATTCCTTTACATCTTCCCAAATATCGTATCCCGACAATCTGGCAGGAGGTTCAGAAAATTCTTGTTTTCCATATCTGAACGCGTCCTTGTTCTTTCGCCAAGGATGTCTCGTTGGCAGAAATTGACGGTGACAGTCAAAAAAAGAAGTTTTTCCTCCATGTCTAAGGCGGAACGCCTTACTATTTTCCATACATATCGGACAAGACATGTTGCCGTGCGTACTCCATTCCGACAGCATACCGTATGCTGGAAAATCATTGATTGTCCACATGAGTGAAGCTCTCATCTGAAAGTTTTGTTTGCTGGAAATATCATAGGTCGTGACGCCGATCTCCCACAACTGTTTCAGCTCATCCACCAACGGCTGTAAATATATATCGATGTTCTTTGTCAGATTTTTGGGACCGGGTATGATAGCTGTCAAGAACATATAAGGAGTCTTCATACACATCCATGGTGGCAGATTATAAGGGATAAGAATGACCGGCCAGCATGAGTATTGAGATCCCGACTGTCCGAAAGGGGCGAAGCCATCAGAACATAGCGCCAGGCGTACATTTCTAGGCTCTGCAGCAAAATCTGGATGACACAAATCAAAATATTTCCACGCCTCCCCATCCGAAGGATGTGACAATTCTCCTTCGTCCTTTATGCGATCTTCACTGTGCCACGTCATGTGTTCTGCTGTATTCAGAGACATATACATCCTCTGTAAGTGCTTCGTGATCGACAAGTAATGCATATACTTGTAAGGACGTCGTTTTCTAGTTGACTTTCCTTTTCCCTGTACTGTCTTGTAACGATCCGCATTACAGAACCAACAACTTTCTAATACGCAATTCTCTTTGTAATACAACATACATCCGTTGCGACAGCAATCTATCTTCTCGTACCCCAGTCCCAGTTGTCGGACCATCATCTTTGACTTGTAGAAGTTTCTTGGGAGCTCTTTTGATTCCTTCGGTAACACCTCATTAGTTAATTGTGTGATCCGATCATAGCAAGCTTGTGGCAAGTTAAAATCAGACTTTATGTTCAACAACCGCATCGTCACTGACAGTACGGAATGAGTCTCACAACCAGGATATAGAGGAGTATCTGCGTCCTTAAACATATCATAGAACTCCTTTGCCTCGGGATTAGGATCCTTCGGATCAAAATTAGGCCCTGCCGCAGCATACACCATATCTCGTGCAAGGTTCTACATGTCTCCATAATCCACAGAGCATCCGTCGTCTTCGAGGACATCCGTTGCAGCATTATCATCAAAAGCATAAGTACCAGCTTCTGCAGCCTGTCTTTCTGAATATAATTTACCTTGCGATGACCACAGGCCGTAATCACGTACGAAACCCTTACGGGTCAAATGATCTCTCACAGTCATCACTTCTTCGAAACGTCTATTGTGACAATTAACACATGGATACTTGATTTTGTTATCGTCCATGTACTGAGTTTTGCTCATGGCATACTTAAGAAATACTTCCACACCTGCCTGAAAATTGTCACTCACACCAATTCTGCTCTCGTATTGTCGTTTGTACATCCATGTACGATCAACAAAGTAACGATTCATGCTCGATTTGATGTGAATATCTGTATCGTAAGACAAACTAAACATAAGAATTAATAGCCCGATACCGATACTCATATCGTAAGAAAAACTAAACTTGTGGATAACACGCTAGGCCTACGACGAGGCTACTTAGTATCACAATCTAACATAATTAGTATATAATCATGTAACTGGTGGATCCGCTAGCTAGTAAGCCGGATGTACTTAATATCAGGGAGTATCAGATTAGTATCAGTATATAGGTTAGGTAGACCGTATCAAACGCATATCGAAATAGTAGGCCGAATAGGAGGCCGAGATAGTCGAATGAGAAGAAGGGAAGAAAGGAGGAGCAGATGGTATACTAGACTAGTTCTGTGTCAAATTACGAGTCCAAGTCAACTCTGTCAAAACTAACCTTAATTAGGCTAAACTTCTACCTTAGCTAATCAAATATATATACTAGACTTCACGACGTGTGTCTGTGTATATATATATATATATATATTATTAATAAATTACTTAAAATTATGCCTATATATATATATATATATATATATATATATATATATATATATATATATATATATATATATATATATATATATATATCAAGGTTCAAAGTATCGGTATCGGAATCGATATCGGACTATTCCTATGAGTATTGGTATCGGCGATATCGGTAGTATCGGCGGTTTCGGATCGGAGTATCGGATTTTTTGGTATCGGGGAACAAATAATTATTAATAAATTATTTACATTTAAAAACATATATTTTATACATTTAGGCATAATTTTAAGTATTTTCAGTGTTATTTCTTAGTAGTTTTGAAATTAAATGAAATAGTAGTCACCCTTACCGATTGGTTTACAAACAATAGATGTGATTTTCTTCAATTGATGTGATTTTCTTCTTTTACATGCTTCTAAAACCTTGTTATGCTTTAAACCCTTGTTGATTTGTCTTTTTTGTTTAATTTTCTTTGTCGAATTGACCGGAACAAAGACCCCCAATGTCGGTATCGGTCAATACTTGGTATCGGTCGGTATCGGATCGGAACATGCCAAACCGTATCGGTATCGGCCGTATCGGATCGGTATCGGCCGATACTTTAAACCATGATATATATGTCTGAGTGTGTGTGTATCCGTGTGTCTGTGTCCGTGTGTGTCCGTGTGTGTGTGTGTGTGTGTGTCCGTGTGTGTGTGTGTCTGTGTGTGTGTGTCCGTGTGTGTGTGTGTCTGTGTGTGTGTGTCCGTGTGTGTGTGTGTGTGTCCGTGTGTGTGTGTGTCTATGAGAGAGGAGGAGGAGGACTCCTGCGCGGGGACTCCAGAGTCCCTCCTACGCCCCCCTGCCCCCGACCCCCCAACCCCTGCCCGACCCCCCCAACTCCTGCCCGACCCCCTCTCCCACCCCCCTGCCCCCCCTGCCCCGACCCCCCCAACCCCTGCCCGACCCCCCCCCCCAACCCCTGTCCGACCCCCTCTCCCACCCCCCTGCCCCCCTCCCCTGCCCCGACCCCCCCAACCCCTGCCCGACCCCCCTCTCCCACCCCCCTGCCCAGACCACCCCCCACCCCTGCCCGACCCCCTCCCCGACCCCCCCTGCCCCCTCTCCCACCCCACCCTTACCCCGACCACCCCACCCCCTACCCGAACCCCCCCTGCCCAGACCACCCCCCCACCCCTGCCCGACCCCCTCCCCGACCCCCTGCCCCCGACCACCCCACTCCACCCTTGCCCCGACCACCCCACCCCGTACCCGAAACCCCTCTGCCCCACACCCTCTCCGACCACTACGACAGCCCCCCAACCCCCCAAATCGTAAAAGAGAGAGAGAGAGAGAGAGGGAGATAGAGAGAGAGAGAGAGTGGGGGGGGAGAGAGAGCATACCTTAGAGAGAGAGGGAGATCGCCGGTCGGAGAGAGCGAGATCGTCGGAGAGAGGAAGAGGGAAGAGAGAGAGTGTTTTGGGGGGGAATAAAAATTTCCCCTCCGTCGGTTCAATTTAAGTTAGGGTACAGAAATTAGCGACGGAAGTAGCGACGGATTATTCCGTCGCTAAGTAGTCAGTAAATCTCGCGCCAGAGTAGCGACGGATTATTCCATCGCTAAGTCGTCAGTCAAATCTCGCGCCAATATTTTAGGCTTTTGCCGCCAAAATATGCGACGTTCTAGCGACGGATATAAAACCGTCGCTACTTGGCCGACGACCTATCGACGGCGTAGCGACGGATATGGACATAAAAAAATAAAAAAAATTGTCCACTGCTTTCCGTCGGTATTTCGTCACAAATCCGTCGGTGATCCGACGGTAATAGCGACGGAAAATTTCCGTCGCTAAATGGCCGTCGCTAAAATGCTGTAATTTGGTAGTGTTTGTGGGCAGGTGTTCGTGCTTGGATTATTCTACACACGAAGATTGGCTTGATTGGTCCCGCGGCATCGAAGATTTATTGGGCATACAGAAGCTCTCCTTGCACAAGATGATGTCTTCTGTTTATAAAGGGCATAATGTATGGAATATTGTAATCAGTTGTACCAGTGAGATTGTAAGCCAAGTCGGTATATCGAGTTGTAATTCATTATATCCAAATATCAAATGTAAGCTGTATAGCATTGTTCAGTTGGCTTTCAATATAAAGTGAGATGTGTTGTAAACATTGTATTTCAATACAAGTCTTGTACTCTTCTTCAATTATCAATAAAGAGAATAAAGTTCTAGATATCTCTGTGTGGCTTCAAGTTACCCTTTTATCTCTGCTGCTATAAAGATAGTAATCTATTTCTATTCAATGAGAGAGATTGTCCTTATTAACTTCAATTTGTCTGCTTCTGCCGCTGCAATGTGTCCCTATTTGAAGATAATCGATTTTGTACCATCTTTGCCTTGTACAAGTGCAATACCAGACTTGTACGGCATCACGCCCAAGCAAGGACGATCGATTCTAAGAATAAAATATATGAATAAATGACTCTATGAATCGGGGCGTGACACCTGAGTCTCTGGGTGACTCTCAATATGCTGGGTTTAAGGATTCACCAATTCAAAATTTCCTATATATATCGTTTGCTAGCTCCTCTTTTATTTTGAATTCCTAGTGGATTTAAACTAGGATTTGAACTAGGTTTTAGGTTTATCAAGTGGAGAATCCTATCTAGATTATATAGGAAAAATCTGGGGAGAATTTGAACAATTTTTGGTTAGATTTGAATTTGATTCAAATCTTATCAACCCTTGCGCTCGTGAAGAAGGAGAGTGAACAGTATCAGCTGTGTTTTTATTTTATTATCATTATATATATATATATATATATATATATATATATATATATATATATATATATATATATATATATATATATATATTCTTATATAGATATTCCAATACCTTTAATGCTTATCTAAATCTCTAAAATGATTTAAAAAAAATCTAAGTTACCTAAAATATTCTTTGTAGCATTTCCTAGTGTGGGGGAATTAACACTTGTATATGTACATATAAATATATATAAAAAATTATTTACCACTGAATTAACAAATAACCAATAATGAATGATATTAATTAATAAAAATCCTAATATTAGTAATAATAACAAACTAAAATAACAAATAATAGGTTATAATAATCTTGGGTGAACACGTATACACCCACTTTAATTGGTCTACAAAAAGTCTTGCAATTATTCTAAAAAGGCCATAGAAATATTAATACTACTTGTTTTATACATATAACAATTATTTAGAAAATATTTCTCAACAAAAAAAACAGATACAAAATATTGCGTCTACCCAAAATATGTCTACATGGCCGTCTTCGGACTCACTACATGCCTACATGGGATTGGATTTGGTTTGGGCCCAATACGGACTATACTGGTTCAACCGGGTCTCTTAAAAGTCAAAAATCTAATTAATAGATATTTAAATTATCTATTGGGTTAGGTCGTAACTTGGCCTGATTTTCCTAGTTAGGACACACTTATGGCCGGGTCTTCCATGGCATGGCTAATACACTAGTCAAGGCATGCCACTGCACTATCCGTGCCATGATTTCTAGTCATCTGGTACTTCAAAACTCAACCATGGCTACAGTCATCTACCGTAACAATTAACTAAATAATTACTTATAAAAAATAAAAAATCATCATTTAATTCAAATAAATAAATAGAAAAATATAAAATCAAAATTTCGGTAAGAGGAGTTACAATGTGTGGTGGAGATCAAACTTGACTTGATATTTATACACCTTTCTTTTTCTCTCTCCTCACAACTCTCATTTTATTTCCTCCACCAAAACCCTAACCCAATTTGGAGAGGCAAGTACATCTTGCCGAATGTTTGACAATGCTATTTTTTAATTGTCTATTATCTTCCTCACATGATTCTAAGATCCTTTAGTTCTTTGTATTTTTTATTTTCGTGGTTCAAATTTTGTAGATCTAAGTTTATATCATTTTCGGTTTTTCTCGGTTTTGATCTATCAAACTTGCTTGTTTTCAAAATCTAATTGTTCCATGTGGTAGAGAATTTTATCTTACCCAAGTTTGACCTTTGAAAAGTTAGATTTCGTTTTGTTTTGACCGAGTTACGCAAGTTTGAAGTTCATGAGTTCCTTGGTCATCTTTCTCAGATTTTTGGAGAAGATGAGCATTTCGGCCGCATGAGTCTTTAACCGCATGAGTCTTCGGCCGCATGCGTCCTGCGGACTGCATGAGACTTTGATCGCATGAGTGTTCGGCCACATGCGTCCTGCGGACCGCTTTGTTCCTGCGGACCGCATGAGTCTTTGACCACATGAATCTTCGGCCGCATGCGTCCTACGGACCGCATTGGTCCTGCGGACCGCATGAGTCTTTGACCGCATGAGTCATCGGCCGTATGCGTCCTACGGACCGCTTTGGTCTTGTGGACCGCATGAGTCTTTGACCGCATGAGTCTTCGGCCGCATGCGTCATGCGAACCGCTTTGGTCCTGCGGACTGCATGAGTCTTTGACCACATGAGTGTTCGGCCCATGCGTCTTGCAGACCGCATGAGTCTTTGACCGCATGAGTCTTCGGCCGAGTGTGTCTTGTGGACCGCTTTGGTCCTGCGGACCGCATGAGTCTTTGACCGCATGCGTCCTCCGGACCGCCTTGGTCCTGCGGACCGCATGAGTCTTTGACCGCATGAGTCTTCAGCCGCATGCATTCTGCAACCGCATGAATCCTGCGGACCGCATGAGTGCCTGACCCCCTTTGGTCCTGCGGACCGCTTGCTCTTGCGGACCACATGAGTCCCGCAAACCACATGATAAAATTGTGCCATCTATCTTATCCCGTACGATTCGCCGAATTCGAGCGTTTCGCCTTATCTCGTGCATTTTGCTGGATTGTGCCACTTTACGCAGGTTAGTATTTAATACATATTATTGTGTGGAGTGTGCTCCGTGTCTTGATTGGCTTGTGGGCATCCCGTATGACTGGTACTTAACCCTGAGAGTTATATACTCGACCATACTAAATACTAGTTTGACTTTCATGCCTTGTCACGAATTAACATAGATTGTTACCTAGACAAAATAATTGATCATGCGTTCCTAGTTGGAACTAAAAGACTGGCTAGTCGTCTTATTGAATTGAATGAGACACGTTCATGTATGAACCATGAACTATTGCGATCGACTAGCTGTAATGCATGTTGTTCGTATTACGTATTTTGGAATACGTGTATGTATTTATTCTTGTATTGCATGATCCCTGGCTTAGTTTTATTCTTGACTTGGTTTATTTCTTGGTTTGGCTTGGCTTGGTTCGGTTTGGGGATTGCTATTGGTTCATCATGGACCAAAAGGGTGAACCTCCATCTACCACCACCACTACCATTTATAAACCCATTCTTCTTTCTCTCTCTTCATTACTCTTCTTCTTTTCTCCATTACTTCTTCACCTACCAGAGAGAGAGAAAGAGGTCTAGGCAAGTGCAACTTGCTTCATGGAGGAACTCCAATTTTATTGCTTCATTCTCTTCCTTACAGTATTTTAACTTACTTTAATACTTGGCATTTCCACTCTCCATGGCTAGATTCTTGCAGATCTAAGTTTATTTTATTTTTGGATTTTTTATGTTTTGATCTATTTAATCTTGTTATTTTTAAGTTTTGATGGTTCCAAGTTGTAGAGTATTTCATTCTGCCCCATTTTGACCTATGGAAGTTCAGATTTGGACTTGGGATGAGAGTTTTATGGAGCTTGGAAGTTTGGCTCTCATGGTGTTCTTCTTCTTGGAATTTGGAGAAGATGAACTGTGCTTGACTTGGCCGCATGAATACTTCATGCGGCAAGTGTTCTCTTCAGCCGCATGACTGGAAGTACTTTGAGCCGCATGAGGGCCGAACTTATCCAGCCGCATAAGCCTACTTCCTCTCTTGGCCGCATAGGCCGAGTCTTATTCCAGCCGCATAAGATTCATTCTCTTCTAACCGCATGAACCCGGGTCTGTGCCAGCCGCATGGACTCATTTCCGAGCCGCATGAGGGCTCATCCCCTTCAGCCGCATGAGACCTGTCCACCGCTGGCCGCATATACTCCTCTGTCCCGCCAGCCGCATGAGCTGTTCCCGTTCCGAGCCGCATGGGCTCTTAATTCCCCGACCCGCATAAATTTCTTTCTCTAGCCGCATGAACTTTTGAACTCATGACCGCATGCCCCCCACCCTTCCCTGGCCGCATGGAACTTGATCCCGCCAGCCGTATGAAGCTTACTTCCCTCTAGCCGTATGATACTCCGCTGCATGACCCAGAACTCCCCTAAGCCGCATGCATTCCCTTAGACCCGAGTCCCCTCCAGCCGCATAAGCCTATTTCTTCTTGGCCGCATAGACCGAGTCACTTCCCAGCCGCATAATTCCGATGTTGTCCTTAGCCGCTTAGGCGCATTGAGCCCATCCGCATGAGACTGCTCGACCCAGCCGCATAAAGCCCTGCTTGCCATAGCCGCATAGGTGAAGCATCCCTCGCGAGCCGCATAAGCGCACACTTTTAGCAACATATATAGCTCCGCTCCTGTCCCTGCCGCATATGCCGCTCCTGTTCCTGCCGCACGAGCTTGCCTTTCTCTCAGCCGCATGGCCCCGCTCCTGTCTCAGCCGCATGGACCCAATTTATCTCAGCCGCATGGCCCCGCTCCTCTCTCAGCCGCATGGACCCAATTCATCTCAGCCGCATGGCCCCGCTCCTGTCTCAGCCGTATGGACCCAATTCATCTCAGCCGCATGCGCCTGACCCTATTCAGACGCATGGGCTGTTCTCCTCCCAGCCGCATGAGATTATTCCTGACCGCATGTTCCTGAACCGCATGACTCTCCTATAGCTCTGTACTGTTATTTTATTATTATTTTTGTCCATGCCTTGGAACTCCTATGGTATATTTTATGCCCATTTTATATCCTTACGCCTTTTGTCCCGAACTTGATAATCCTGATTTGATTGACATGATTAAAATGACAATTGTACCTGGCATGATATGACCAAGAACTAACATACTTGATAGTGGCCCGCCATGGTGCATACTTGACCTGATAACTTGACCTGCTATGCATGACACGACAGTGACCCGTAGTGGTACACTCTTGACAAGTACCCTGACAATGCATGATAGTGGCCCGTTGTGGTGCACTCTTGACAAATTAATTTACTGGCCTGGACACCGTGGATGATTGTGCTTGCATAAACTACTAGTCCGGTTGTGTCTTGCATCATGTCTACGGCATGATCCCTGAGTACCACGGTCAGGGATTCATACTGAATCTGGCTAGGTTAATGACTAGATTGATCAAATAGTTCATGGAGAATTTTCCAGTTACCTATTGCCCCTTTGGTCCCGGCCTTATATATATATATATATACTAGGAATTTGTTGCTATCCGTTGAGATGAGCGCACTTCCAGTCCGCCGTTGAGTGTGGTACCTTAGGACACATGTATCTTACTACAGTGTGTCTGCTATATCCTGCTATCTTTTTTTTCTTGCTGGGATTACTCAGGTAGTAACAAACAGGTAACCGGACTTGGAATTCTCATTGCATCTTGCTAGTAACTAGGCCTGTGATAACCCTAGTTAGTTAAAGTATCAAGCCGTACTTATTGCTTGGCCGTGAATGATTGGATGGAGTCTAGTCTTGTCTTGATCCTGTACAAGATTGTTATATGACCTGTCTTCTTATATTACCTTGCCGATAAATGGTGGGAGAAGCCAAGTTCTGTTCAGACGAAGGGTTACAACCCCGGTCCTTGTTTGGTTTACGGGTTGTAACCTGGTTATCTGAATAGTCCCATGGTTATCTCATCGTATATCACCTGTCATGCTTGATACAATAGTAATTGAGACGGGTTTCTAGTCAGGCGAAGGGTTACAACCCCGGTCCTTGTTTGGTTTAAGGGTTGTGACCTGGCTACTTGAATGGTTCCCTCGTACTCTATTATGACTGTTGTTATTCTTTTAATGTCAAGCCCATTTATTACCGTCTTTTATGTAATTATATTCTTGTGCTAATTGCTGGTTTTAGTTCCTAAGTGAAGCCTCCGTTGTGGCACTTGCTCTTTCTGGGGTCTGACCCAGCTGGTTTTGTATGGCCAGATACCGGAGCAGCACCAGAAGATCTACCGACCTTCCAGCCACATGGTGACCACTAGAGGGAATCCTGGCAACGAGTGGGTTTATTTTGGCTCTCCCACTCTATTGTAAATTATTCTTTTGAGGTGTTTAGCCGCCGAGCAAGTGTTAGCTCGTGTACATTTTTACTTACTGTCTGCCTACGGGCTGTAACATGATTGGCAACCTAGGGTTGATCATGTATGACTGAAACTCTCGCTAGTCTTCACATTTTGTAACGACTAGTTTCATGATCAGCTGAATATGTAATGTTTGGGACGTCTTACTATTGTATATTTGGTGATCTTACATCTTGTAACATCTACTTACTTGCTTATGATTGAGACACTAGGCTTGTTATTGACCATAGGAGACTGATGGATTGTAGATAAACCCTCACATATCTAGACAGTCGTGACCGTATAGTGGAGTGGATCCTATTTCATTATACGTAGCTGGCTGTGCCCCCGCTCTCTAGTATTCTGGTTCTGGGGCGTGACACTAGCCGATCCCGAACATTAGCATACGGACACGTGCTGACTTCAACTTCTTTCTACAAAAGCAACATGTGTACCTTACAGTCAAGGCATGATTATCCCATGGCTAGGTTTGATTGTTGTATTACGCTATGTAAGACATACAACCTAATCGCACGGGCATCGTTGTAGAGTTATGCATATCGTACTCTGTACGGAAGTACTCATTTAGAATGATCATGATCCACGGCATGAGATTTTAATTAACGTAGGGACTATTAAGTTAAATAAAATAACTATTGTATGGAGAGCATGGATTCCCGAGTTCTTACATGACAGCCATCTTGGAACAATTAGTGCCCCGACATGTCGGCTGGTTCCTACGGATACTGCAAACCTGCTACACTGGCAGGGAGTGCTATCTTTTTATATTTTTTTGTATGTCGATGACGGACGTCCCGCTGGGATACATCTAATTCATGATTGGCGCAATTGACTTCTGGATAGACTAACCTTGCTCGTACATTGTAAGAACTGAGAAATCTCTTATTGCATATTTCCAGGACAACTTGGAACTAACAGTTAGCAAGCCGTAGTGGTTGTATTGCCGTTTAAATTGATTTGTTTGTGTACTGGACCTACTCTGTTAACTACTGAGATGAGCAGAATGTCAAGACATGACGGGTCAACTTCTGTCCTAATTCGGCTGGGAAGTTGGCTTGATGTGTCGTGACGTTGTGTTAATCCCAGTAGCAAATCAGAGACTTATTTATCATATTCTTAATTCTTATCACTAGTTTTAATTCCTCATGTCGGGATTCCTTTTTGGTACTTGCTATTTGAGGTCTAACCTCTCTGGTTTTGCATGGCCAGATTTAGAGCCAGGTCCCGAGTACTCATCTTACTTCCACCCCCAAGATGGTCAATACTAGAGGGATGATCGCAGGAGGACACGAGTGGGTTCCTTGTTCCCCTGCTCGTTTTGCTACTTACTTTACTTTTGCCGCTTGGCACCGATATGTTAGTCGGACTGTCTTGCACTTACTTTTACATAATTGTAACTAAGTCAGACTGCAGCTGATAACGATTGTGTATACCTTGTAATATTATCTGGCTATGTTTTATAAAGCCAGATCTCAAGAACATTTTGACTGAGTGTTTGGGACACCGTACTGCTTATTCTTACATGTTCTCTACTTACTGCTTTTTATTGAATGATTAGGATAATAGAGGTTGAATAAACCTAGTGAGACTTGTATGTAGTTTGCACCCCCTTGTCTTGTAGACAACATTGATCATATTATACGGTATTTATCTACCCGTAATACCACTACCAAAATACAGTAAATTAGCGACGGAACTTTAGCGACGGATATTATCCGTCGGCGTTAGCGACGCATTTGTGGCAACTAGCCGACGGAGTACGACGACAAGCCGTTACATTTTTTATTTTATTTTTAGGGGGAGAAAAGGTCGCTCATCCATCGCTAGGGCGTCGTAGATATAGCAACGAATATTTAGCCGTCGCTATACAGTCGATTATTTGACGGGAATTGTGGAGAGAATTGGCGGGACAGTTCTTCGACTACGTAGCGACGGATATTCAGTCGGCAAGTATCAAAAAGAGCGACTAACGGGCGATGGATAAAAATCCATCGCTAATTCGTCGCTAAATATACGTTCCAGACTTAAATTGAAACGACGGGGGAAACTTTTTGCATCCCCCCAAATTCACTCTCTCTCCTCTCTCTCTCTCTCTCCCGCGGCTGGAAAACCGATCGACGTCGGCGTCCTCTCTCTCTCCCGAAGGTAATCCCCTCTCTCTCTCTCTCGCAGTGTCGTAGGGGCGGCGGGGGCGGCGGGCTTGGGGCGGGGGCGTCGGGGGCTGGGCGGCGGCGGTGGGCGGGGGGTTGTGGGTGGCGTGGCTGCGGGGGGCGGCGAGCTTGGGGCGGGGGCGTCGGGGGCTGGGCGGTAACGGTGGACGGGGGGTTGTGGGTGGCGGGGCTGCGAGGGGCGGCAGGCTTGGGGCGGGGGCGTCGGGGGCTGGGCGGCGGGCTTTGGGCGGGGGCGTTGGGGGCTGGGCGGCGGGCTTGGGGCGGCGGACTTGGGTCGGGGGCGGCGGGGGGCTTTGCTTCTCAAATTCTAGTTTAATTAGGTGTTTATAACGGCTAAATAATTTGTTATCAATATTGGGTGTTATCCATTAGTTTGGTGGTGTTTGGATTAGTAAATGTGAATATGGGGTTTGGGTTCATGGTGTATGTTCACTGTCTCAAGGACAGTGCGAGTTCTTCATCTGCCTTCTTCATTAAGAATATCCTTGGGAGATTCGCTTCACCAAAGTCATTGAATAAGTAAAGTTTTTCCTGGAAAACCGACCCTTAGAGTGTATCAGTTGTGTGCTTCTATATAGATGTATATATCTATACATCTAACTGTGATATACATATGTATATGTGTGCTTTAGAGAGCGAGGAATGAAGGCAGGCCTACCATGCCTATTAGCATGCAGGACGGCTTGGGGTGTAATGTGTGAGTGTAGGCATGGTAGAAAATATAGGTAATGCTAGTGTAACTAGACTAAGGTAGTGCTTGCTAGATAGTAAGGAAACTCTAGTATCCTAACCAAGTTAATTTTAGCCTAGATATTTAGGATATAGCTCCCATATCCTAGAAGTGGACTCTTGCAATTTAGAAATAGATAGATTGACTCAGTTTGATTAATTGACCTATAATGACTCTAAAACTTGATTTGCTGCTGCAAGCATACAACACCACAAAAATATTTACTGACTCGTCAAGTTGAACCGTGTATAACATGCTCGACGCTTAAGAGGAATCATTTCGACTTAGTGGACTATCGAAGAATCGGTATCGGACTATCGGTATCAGTATCAGTACCGAACTATCGGACTATCGGTATCGAACTATCGGTATCGCTAGCGGACTATCAGACTATCGGACTATCGGTATCGGTATCGAACTATCGGTATCGCACTATCGGTATCAGATTATCATTATCGGTATCGCACTATCGGATCCACCAGTTACATGATTATATACTAATTCTGTTTAGTTTGTCTTACTATACAGATTTTCACATCCAATCTATAATGGATCGTTATTTCGTTGATCGTACATGGATATACAAACGACAACACGAGAGCAGAATAGGTGTGATTGACAATTTTCAGGCAGGCGTGGAAGTGTTTCTTAAGTATGCCATGAGCAAAGCTCAATTTATGGACGGTAACAAAATCAAGTGTCCATGTCGTAATTATCGCAATAGACGTTATGAAGAAGTGGTGAGTGTAAGAGATCATTTGACCCGTAAGGGTTTCGTACGTGATTACGACCTGTGGTCATTGCAAGGTGAACTATATGCGGAAAGACAGGTTGCGAATGCTGCTACTTATGCTTTTGATGATAATGCTGCAGCGGATTTTGTCGTCGATGACGACGAATGCTCTGTTGATTATGGAGACGTGCGGAATCTTGCACGAGATATGGTGTACGATGCAACAGGGCCTAATTTTGATCCGGAGGATCCTAATCCCGAGGCGAAGGAGTTCTATGATATGTTTCAGGATGCTGAAACTTCTTTATATCCTGGTTGTGAGCCACATTTCGTACTGTCAGTGACGATGCGGTTGTTAAACATAAAGTTCGATTTTAACTTGCCATAAACTTGCTATGATCGGATTACACAACTAATGAAGGAGGTGTTACCGAAGGAATCAAAAGAGCTTCCAAAAAACTTCTATAAGTCGAAGATGATGGTCCGACAACTGGGACTGGGGTACGACAAGATAGATTGTTGTAGCAACGGATGCATGTTGTACTACAAGGAGAACGAGGATATAGAAAGTTGCAGCTTCTGTAATGCGGATCGTTACAAGCCAGTCAGGGGAAAAGGAAAGTCAACTAGAAAACGACGTTCTTACAAGTATATGCATTACTTGTCGATCACGAAGCGCTTGTAGAGGATGTATATGCCTCAGAATACAGCAGAACACATGACGTGGCACAACGAAGAACGTACAAAGGACGATGGAGAATTGTCACATCCTTCGGATGGAGAGGCATGGAAATATTTCAATTTTTGCCATCCAGATTTTGCTGCAGAGCCTAGAAATGTACGCATGGGGCTATGTTCTGATGGCTTCGCCCCTTTCGGGCAGTCGGGATCTCAATACTCCTGCTGGCCGGTCATTCTGACCCCTTACAATCTGCCACCATGGATGTGTATGAAGACTCCTTATATGTTCTTGACAGCTATCATACCGGGTCCCAAAAATCCGACGAAGAATATCGATATATATTTACAGCCGTTAGTGGATGAGCTGAAACAGCTGTGGGAGATCGGCGTCACGACCTATGATATTTCCAAGAAATAGAACTTTCAGATGAGAGCTTCACTGATGTGGACAATCAATAATTTTCACGCATACGGTATGCTGTCGGGATGGAGTACTCACGGCACCATGTCTTGTCCGATATGCATGCAAAATAGTAAGGCGTTCCGCCTTAAGCATGGAGGAAAAACTTCTTTTTTTGATTGTCATCGTCAATTTCTACCCGCGAGTCATCCTTGGAGAAAGAACAAGGACACGTTTAGAGCTGGAAAATAAGAATTTTCTCATCCGCCTGCCAGATTATCGGGATACGATATTTGGGAAGATGTAAAGGACTTGCCCACTGTAATGGAAGATCCATCGAACAATCGTGTCGATGGGTTCGGACAAACCCATAACTGGACCAAATGGAGTATCTTCTGGGACTTGCCTTATTGGAAAGATAATCTTATAAGGCATAATCTTGATGTTATGCATATCGAAAAGAATGTGTTCGATAATGTCTTCAATACCGTCATGGATATTAAAGGAAAGACAAAGGACAATCCAAAAGCAAGACAAGACATTGCCGAGATATGCAAGCGTCCTTATCTGAACTTGATACAAAGGGGAGCTGCTGGACAATTAAGTAAACCGATAGGACAATACACATTGAGCAAGGAAGATAGATTAATAATCTGCAAGTAGGTATCTACTTTAAGATTTTTCGACGGCTATGTGTCGAATTTGTCTAGATGCGTTGATCTCAATGAACGCAAGCTAACGGGAATGAAGAGTCATGACTGCCATGTGTTTATGGAAAGATTACTGTCCATTGCTTTGAAAGAGTTGTTGCCTTCTGCTGTATGGGTTCCGTTGGCCGAACTATCAATATTCTTTAGGGATATTTGTTCAACTAAGTTGACTGTGCAACACATGGTTGAACTTAAGGAGAAGATTATCTTAACAATTTGCAAGTTGGAGAAACTATTTTCTCCTGGCTTCTTCGACAGCATGGAGCATCTATCGATTCATCTAGCATACGAAGCCCGTGTCGGTGCATCTGTTCATTATCGATGGATGTACCCATTTGAAAGGTACATAAAAATCGATATAATTTAAGTTAAATTTTAGTGGGTTTTAAAATTCTTTTTAATTGTCAAGATAATTTGTATCTCTAGATACCTACACCATCTAAAGAAGAAAGTTGGCAACAAGGCTCATATAGAGGCTTCGGTATGCGAAGCATATCTTATCGAAGAGGTTTCAAACTTTTGCTCCATTTATTTCGATACTCATGTTAAGACAAATCGAAATAGACCTCAAAGGAATGACAAGGACGTTGAGGATGGAGGAATATTCAATGTAAGGGGCAAGCCTCTTGGGGATAGTAAAAGACGGTGGTTGACAGACGACGAGTATGATGCCGCTCACCGATATGTCTTGTTAAACTATGACATACAAGAAGTAAGAGATTTGGAGAAGTAAGTCAGTACACTTGCACTCGTTATAATCTAAAATTTGATGAAGTAAGTGACTACACTTATATATTCTTATTTTCTCTAATAGTGTATTTAGAGATGAAGTCAAAATGAGGACACCCAATATTACCGATGAGGGACTTCAAAGAGAGGTTGATTGTACATTTTCGTCATGGTTTCGTAAATACGTAAGTAACTGAGATTATAATTGAGATTATAAATATATAATCTAAAACATTTAAATTATAAATATTTTTTTACAGGTTTTATTGCCTGAAACAACACTCACTCATGAGAGTGTTTGTTATCTGGCATTGGGACCGAAGAAGCAAATAAAGACTTGGCCAGGCTATGTCGTTAATGGCTTCAAGTTTAAGTCAACTCAGAATGCTATAAATGTCGAATTTATCAATGACGGCATCAGTACCAAGGATTTCGATGTTTGCATAAGAGGCAGCATCTATGACGACGAGCCGAACTTTGATTATTATGGAGTGCTTCGGGATATTGTAGATTTACAATATACTGGCCCATATGATATGCATATTGTGATGTTCAAATGTGAATGGTTCGATACAACACCAAATATCGGTTGGAGAATCGATAAACAATTTGGATTTGTCGATATAAATCATCGCAGGAGGTATAGAGGGTCCGATACATTTGTGATAGCAAATTAGGCTATTCAAGTCTACTATACAAGCTACCCAAAGCGTCGTAGAGATCGATTTGACTGGTGGACAGTATGCAAGATTAAATCTAGAAATACATTCAACGTTGGAGACCCAGCATACCAAGAGGACCAGATCGAAAAGTCCCAATACTTGGGACAACACACGGATACAATGGATGTTGAAGATATTGTTGAGAAAAATAGAGGGGGGAAGAGGTTGATACACAAGACTTAGCTGTCAACCAGGGGAGAAAGAGGCGTCTTGTCCCAAATATTGAGGCAGAAGAAGAAGAAGGAGAAGAAGAAGAAGAATTTGATGGGGATGATGATACAGATGAAATCGACGATAAAGATAAGGATGAGGATGAGGATGAGGATGAGGAGGAGGATGATGATGATGACGAGGCCGAGGATGAGAATGAAGACGATGATTAGGTTAAATATTGTTGTATATTAAAAACACTTCCAATTACGTGAATTAAGTTTGACCTCATGAAAGCAATTACATGAATTCATATTTTTTTCATTCGATTATTTACTAATTGCAGATGGCACTCCTAGTCTTTTTCGTCGCGACGGCACTCGTCTTCCTACTGGTGGTATATATATTTTAGTTTAGAATTTTATATTCATTTACACTTTATATTGTTAATTATGTTTATGTGTTCTATTTACAGGTCATGATGGCTGGCCGTGGTGGTGGTGGTGGTGGTGGTGGTGGTGGTGGTCGTGGTCGTAGTGGTGCTGGTCGTCGTGGTCGCATTCATTCTTCCTGGGATGTGACCCCATCCAGCGACCCCGACCCGGAGAGTACCCCGGGCACAGACGCATCCCTCCATCGATCGACTACTTCATCGAGGCATAAGTCCGGATCTGCTAGCGGATCCGTTCCGCTATCGAAACCACCAGCAGCGGATCCACCAGCGGATCCTCCAGTTACTGCACAGTGGGCCTCGAAGTACCCCCATACTTGGTTCTATCCGGTTACTAGGGAGTACATGTGCGGACCCGCGGATCCTCCGACGGTACTAGAGAGGCCGAGAGGCGAGTTCCGACGAGAGCTATGGCCCGCGGGGAACTCGTAAGTAAATTTAAGATAATTTATTAAATTTCTTTTATTTATTCAAGTTAATAATTCAGTCGTTTCTTCTTTGTAGGTTTTTTTTGTTTAATGTTGCCAGGGCTCTTGGAGAAATTATCAGGGCTAACTTCCATGGTCCCTACCTCAACTTTTCGTCGGTGCCCCCGAACTTGAAGTATGCCTGGCTCGACGAGTTGAGGGTATATATCTATATCTTCTGGTTAATTATTAGTTACTCTTTAATCAACTATTTTTTAAATTACGTGATAATTGAATTTCTATGTTAGACGACGTACTGGTGGCCCCCCCATCGCGAGGACGCGATCCGCAGGACCTACAGAAGCGCTACCTCGAAGAAGATACGGGATATGATTCATGACCTGAAAATGAGGCATACGAGGCCGAATTGGATCCAGCAAGAGTATTATGAGGACCTCTTAGGGATGATGGATACTCCTGAGTACAAGAAGAAATTGGAGAAGACGAAGGCGAACCGTCAGGTCGCGAGGCTTCATACGGGGGGATCAAGGCCCCACGCAGCGACAGTTACAGATCTGGTGAGATACCATAAATTTATTTCACTATCGAATTAGGTATTATTAATATACGGAGTTAATTAAGTTCTACGAAAATTTCGTATACAGACCCAACGGGCGGTGAAGGAGGGAAGGGCGCCAGAATCGGTCACCATGCACGACGTGTTCCAGCATACGCACAAAAGATGGAAGGACGCGAGCTTCGTCGACGAGAAGGCCAAGGAGACTGATGTAAGTACTTATGTTTATGAGATTTACGTTAGAATTCAAAGTATTCGGACTATAACTTAGGTAAACTTAGGATTCACACTTAACTTAGTGAAACATAGAATTTAGATTACAACTTAGGTAAATCTTAAATGTAAACACATTTATTTGATAGGCTGCGTATCGTGAGGCCCTTATTCGGGCTCAGTTAACTGACACCGAGGATGTCGGTGAAACGACGTCCGCCCGGACGCCCTCTTCTTTGGCCGCTCGCAACGACTTGTTTGTAGATACCATCGGCGGCTTTAAGAAAGGGCTCCTATACGGAGTCGGCTCCCTAGGGCCGTTGTACATGGCGATGCAGAGATTTCTACCGACACCGCCTCCTCCCGTGGCCCCGGCAGACGTTGATGTTAGGTTGCAGCTTACGCAGCTGCACAAGGCGGTGTCGTCCTTGTGGGACCAATTTGCCACGTACTTTCTGTCTTTGTCTGCTGCTGCCCGTCCGTCTGCTGATGGTGTCGGTCCGTCTTCTACTGGTGTCGGTCCGTTGACTGCTGGTGTCGTTCCTTCTTTCGTGGGTCATCTTTCTTTTAACCCTGATGCCCCTTTGGTACCGCCTCCGACTGTGACGGCACTCCTGGATCTCATGTTGCCATAGCAGCTACGCCGACTTCCGAGCAGTGTCTACGACGGCTTGCCGCCGTACCTAGTGGAGGAGTATATTCGTCGGTCGCAGCAGGGATTACCACCACCGGGCAATCGAACTCTTCTCCCTTCTTCTTAAAATATTGTAATTATGAAAATTTAGAATATTTGTGGCAATTTTGGATTATTTGTGCTATGATCGGATTATAACGACGAATATTAGGTTACTCTTCAGGATAATTGATGTCTATTTTCTATTAATTTGGTTTGGTCTATATGATTCTTGGATAATTGGTGTGCAATAAATTCGTATATGCATATTTGGTCTATGTGATTCTTAGATAATTGGTGTGCATTATATATTTGGTCTATGTGATTGTTGGATAATTGGTGTGCATTATATATTGGTTTGGTTTATGCATATTTTTGTGAACAGGGAAAGTGCTGCAATTTTTTTCAAAAAAATCAGTAAGCGACGGATTAGTGACCGGTTAGCGACGGATATTACCAGTTTTCGACTAATTTTGGCAAAATTTCCGTCGCCAACTGGAAATTTGAAACTGTTTCCAGGTAGCGACGGGTGGCCGACGGAATATTCGTCGGCATGGTTCTGCTGGTATATACTTCGACGGAATAGCGACGGAAAAGCCGTCGCCAAGGCGATGGATAATCAGCCACTAATCAGTCACTCTTTCGACGGCGTAGCGAAGGACACTCCGTCGACAAGGTTCTGGAAATGTTGGACACTTCCAGAACCATGGCGACGGATAATCAGCCACTAATCAGTCGCTCTGTCGACGACGTAGCGATGGAATGGCGACAACTCATCCGTCGCCATGGTTCTGGAAATGCCAAGCATTTCCAGAACATGGTCGACGGATAATCCGTCAGTATTTCGTCGCTAATCCGTCCTGAGTTAGCGACGACGACCGACGAAATAGCGACCACAAGATACACTCTGATACGCTATTATGACGGTTTACCGACGGACCATTACGTCGCTAGTGTCGACACAGTTCAGTATTTAATACTTGAAATGGACGAAAGCCCGTCGGAAAGTCGTCGCTAATGCTTCATATTGTGAAGTCGACAAGCCGTCGCTATTTCGTCCCATGACGACTGCTTAGCGACGGACCGTTATTAGCGACGAGCTGATTGCCGACGGGTTATTTTGGCCAAGATCCGTCAGTGATCGGTCGCTAATACAAATTACCGACAGACGGGCGACGGATCTGGCCGTCGCTAAATCGACATATTTTGGTAGTGTACGTAGCTGGCTGAGTCATTCTCCCGCTCTCCAGTATTCTGGATCTGGGGCGTGACATGTACTAATCCCCTAACCCCGTAGGTGACGAGAACTCTAGGGTGCATGGTACTAGGACAAAACTTACGTTCGGAGAGGCGTTTTGAAGCTCTTCTTATTCTGAATTATTTTGAAGCCAATTCGTCGAAGGCTTTCAATGTATACAAGGGTGAATGTATGGAACGATAGGTATTAGTTCAGGCAGTCGGCCGAGTATTTTTTTGTTTCAATCAATGTAGCCGCAACGGCATATCCAATTTAATTACGACTTGCACTTCGTTGCAAGCTATTTATGAAAAGTATATTTCTATCTTCCAATACTGCATGTTCAATTACTCTATGATTTCTGAAGTTTCAACTTGATAGTTCAAATAATTGATTAAATGTAATGTTCTTGCCTTGTACGAGTGCAACTCCAGATTCGTACGGCATCACGCCCTAGAGGGGACGATTAATTCAGCATAATCGATGCGAGGACGAAAGGTTTGTCGAATCGGGACATGCCATGGGAAAATCTGCATATGGGCAATTTTGCGTATGGGCAAATCCGCGCACGGGCAATTCCGTGCATGGACAATTCCGCGCATGGGCAAATCCGCGCATGGTCAATTTCGTGCATGGGCATATCCGCGCATGGGTAAATCCGTGCATGGACATTTTCGTGCATGGGCAATTTCGCGCATGGACAAATCCGCACATAGACAAGACTCTCATGCGCCTTTAGTCTATGTGTATAGGGAACCTAGCATGACGCACATGGAGTAGGGGAATGCGTTGGCAGGACTCCTTGGCACATAGCCTTTCGACGCATGGCCTCCTGGGCGCATGGGTGAGGTCATCGTCCCAAACAGCAAGTTCAGCCATGGAAGTTCTAAAAACTTGTCGTGGCCATAACTTCGTCATCCGAACTCGAAATCAAGCGAAATAAATGCCAAAACTGTATGAAATCGAATTATCTACAACATGGAGCAACTTATTTTAAAAATAACATATTTTGATAGATCATTTCCATGAAAACCCATAAAATTCTAGTTTTTGAAACTTAGATCCACGCAAAACTAGTCATTAAAATAAAAAAAAACATCAAGTACTAAACATGTAGAGAATGTTGAGATCTATAGTATGAACTGAAAATATCAAAACAACAACAAAGAAAGTAAAATGAGCAAAATGGTCTCTCACTTGGGCAAGATGTACTTGCCTTAGGTTGGTTGGGAGGAGTAACGGAGAAGAGAAGAGGAGTAATGAGAATGAATGAGAGGAGAGAGAAGAAGTTGATGTAAATACCAAGTCAAACCATGTCAACCCAATCCAAACCAAACCAAGACAAGCCAACATGTTATGTAAAACCAATGTGAACCAAACCAAGACTAGCCAAGGACAAACCAAAACTAAACCAAGCCAAGACTAAGCAAGACAAGTCTAACCACAGGTCACCTAACAAATGTCAGAAATTCGTACACGTATACCAAAATACGTATAAGAGAAAAATGGGAGTGACAGTCCCGCTCACTAGTGTATTCCCAAGTGTACTAATCTCCAACTTTCCAGGTAACGAGCGCGCTACGGGAGCACAAGATTAGACTGAAGATTGAATAAAAGGAGGCGGCTCTAAGCTCTCTTATTTTGAAGTATTTTAAAAGCAATTCATCTCGAAGGCTTTCAGTTTCAAATGTATAAAGGGGCATGAATGTATGGAACGACAAGGAATATTTCATGACAGCTTGTCGAAAGTTTTTCTTTTGTGTTTCAAAGAATGTAGCCGCAACGACATATGTAATGTAAAATGACCTTGCACATACTTTGCAAGCTTTATCAATGAAAAGCTATTTTCTTCCTATACTGTGCCTTCAACTCTCTGCACTGTCTAATTTTAACTTGTTATAGTAAAAGAATTATCAAATGCATGTTCTTGTCTTGTAGAAGTCCAATTTAGACTTGTACAACATCACGTCCCAGCGAGGACGATCGATTCATCTTGAGTCGATGCGAGGACGAACGATTCGACGAATCGAGACATGACACGCCGCGGCCGTCGGTGAGGTTGGGGGAGATGGGCTACCAGAGGAAGAAGGAGGCGTCGCGACCAACAGTAAGGTTGGGGGAGGTAGGGTACCAAAGGGGAAAGGTGGCAGAGTATGAGATGGCAAGGTGGAAGGAGTCCGAGGAGAAGGAGGAGGGGGACGGAAGGAGAGGGAGAAGGAGTTGAGGGAGATCCAAATGGAGGTCGGGTTGGTCGGGATTACGGTGAAACCTAAGGGTAAGCTAGCGACGGTGGGGTGTTGGTGGTGTAGAGGTTGTAGTGGAGGTAGCGGTGATGGTGTTGAATTGGGTCAGTCCCGAAGAAAAAATTTGGATGTGTAGCCCCAAAGAAAAATTTTGGTTGTCCTGGGTAACTGGATCAACCTGCTCTAGCAACAAATAATGAGCTGTCCTAAGTAAAATATGAAATGCCGATAGAATTTTTCTAGCTATAATTTCTGAAATTTTGACACAATACATTCTTAGTGCCAAGATTGATCAAAAGATGGATGACATGGATCGGAAATAGAAGATTCACGCAAGACATTACAATGTGCTTTCTGTTTGATCCTGATGTTGTTATCGAGATTCAGAAATGTACGTAAAATTTTTTGCTCTCTAGAAAAAAGTTTCCATCATAACTTGTTGAAACTTAGGCTACAAACTGGCAAGAACCAAACTAGTTTTTCCTTGCAAACTAACAATTGAAGAATGTATTACAAAATTGAGATGATGGATTATGTCTCTCTTCTAGACGAATAGTAAAAAAAAACAAAAAGTATATTAAATATATTTTAGAAAGACATGATCCCTCCTTAAAGAAGGATAGAATCATAGAAAATAGAAAGGAAAAAAAAAAGTAGTTTTCAAGTGGCTTAAATTATTGAGCTATGCATGCGGAAACAGACACAAGGAACACTACAAAATGCCTGATGTTGATGCCAACCAAGTTCGCCAGCATTGCAAGCCTAGCTCAGCTTAGCTAGAAAGTTCCCGACAAAGCCAAAATGAAAAGCTTGTTTATCCAGAAACTCATCATAAATGTAATTTTGCTTTCTTCTACCACTATGGTTGTTCCCTTTCCTTTCCTTGTTCTTCTAGAAGCTCTACCTGTATACTGCTTTTTTGTTCGTGTCGTATCGCTGACTGGTGGGTCAAGTGCGGTGTATTGACACGGATACGAATTGTTCGAATTGTAGAGCCTTGATTGGAATTTTGGTCGAGTCAAATCGGAATTTTAGTTCCATGCAGTCCTGCCTTGAGGGAAAAGAAAAAAAACCGGAATTCTAGTTCAGATATTTTTCAATTTTTATTTTAAAGTTGTTTTCTTAATAACTTTACTAACTTGTTTAGATTTCTTTCTAATCTGATATATAAATCAGATTCGAATTAATAAATTGTAGAAGCAGTTCTTGTTTTATTTTCTTTGGAACATAGAAGGCAAGAATTTTCACTAATAATTAGTCAGGATGTGTTATATCTCCATGTACTAACCAATAGAGGCAAGAGGAATTTAGTAAGCAATTAGATGGTTAAGAAACTAATATGTACGGTTCAAAAATATAATCAATGACTGCTATTTCGAAAACGCTCAAAGATGTTTAATATCAAAAATTCCAATCTCTCATATTAATAGTGAAAATTTTGACCTTTCATATTAATGAATCTTTTAAGTAGATATTACTGCCTTCTAATCTCATTATTGCAATCCAAAACCGACAGTTGTAACATATGTTGGTTCCATAATATAAAACTATTTCAGTAGTTTATATATATATATATATATATATATATATATATATATATATATATATATATATATATATATATATATATATATATATATATATATAATAGTAAAAAAATTCTGATGTCTGCGGCGGTGGATCCCCCTGATTTAGGGTTTCAGGACATTGGAGATGAGAGTGTCGGCGGGATCCCACCTGGAGAAGGAGGGGCAGGGGCTGGTTCCGATGAGGCCTCTTGGGAGATGGGCGGAGGGTGGACGACGGTGGGCCGGCGGCGACGTCAACGGCAAGGGCTGCCTAGGTATCACGGGAATAAAGAGGACGGGACCTTTGGAGGAAGTAGAGGGCCACGGTTCGGCCATAATCCACCGCTGGGACGTCTTCAACTTAATGGAGACATGAGGACGACTCAACGTGTCGGACGAGGAGGCATGTCAGGGAGGAGCCAGGATGGACAATATGCGTACCCGGTTGGGATGCATGCAGGTCGAGTTAGACCCACGCAGAGCATTGGCCGAGAACAAACTCAGACGGGGAAGGAGATCAGGGCGGACGTCCCAATCCCAGGAGCGCAGGTACGATAGCAGAAGAACCATATCCCTCCATATAGCCGGCCGGTGTCGTGGGCAGAAATTTGTCGCCCATCGAGCGTTCCCGAAGAGGTCGATCTACAATACGTAGAACCTAGTGTCATCAATGGGACAAAGATCGTTGAAATTACTGCAGAGGACATTCAGGAAACCATGGAATACTAGAAAAATACGTTGGTGCTTTACGTTATGGGAAATCGACCGTTTTATGGTCAACTGAAGGCCTTTGCTCTGCGCGAATGGAAGCCCAAAGGCGAGATGGAGATTTTTTTTCAGGGAGAACGGGTTCTACTTCATAAAATTTGCCCTAGAGGTAGATCTGGAGCGCATACTGGAAGGAGGCCCGTGGACCTTTGATGGCAGATTGGTGGTACTGAAAAGGTGGAAGCCGGAGTCTAACTTTGAGAAAGACAGATTAACTAAAGTTCCAGTCGGGATACGGCTGCCGTGGCTCTCTCCCCAGCTCTAGAGTATCCCTTCGATAATGAAGATTGCTAGTATGGTTGGCGTGCCTATTAAAACGGACTTGCCGACTGCTAGAAGACAACGCCTGTCTTTCGCTAGGGTGTTCGTGGAGATTACTGTTACAGATTAACTTCCCAGGAAAGTAGATATTCTATTACCTAATGGTGGAAAATTGGTACAGGATATTCATTATGAATGGGTCCCTCCATCGTGTGCTGGATGCAAATATTTTGGGCACACAAAGGTCCAATGTCCCGAGTCTCAGCTGATGGAAACGGAAGATAATGGGCAGATGGCGGTGGATAATAGCGGCGACTCTCTAGAGAAGGTAACTTCTACAGTAAAAGAGGTGGCTGCAACTCAGGAGGATATGGAAATGCCTGATGGTCGTGGGCAGTCTAGGAAGGAGCCAGCGCCTCAGTCGTTACTTGGTAAGCGTAATGAGCTGGAGACGAGACAGGGTAGGGCCTCCTCCTCGCTTGCCCTGGTGGTGGTCGAGGGAGCAAATCGGGCGCGAAGGAATCATCCTCTTTCAGACAACGGAGTCATCGGAACCAACGACATGGAAATTCCTAGTGCGGAGGATGGACATGAAGATTTGGAAAGAGCCACTAAGAAGAATTTTAATATTCGGCGAGGAGAGGAAACGGGAGTGGGGAATGAAGAGCCAAATCAACAGGAACATGGATTTAATTCCAGAGACTTGATACTCACCAGGTCGAACCCCCAATGGGAAAGTATGGTGGAACAATATGGGGGAGGTGATAATGTTGTCTTGAGCATAGGAGATTCACAAAGTGAAAGTATGGCTGGTCCCTTATGTCCAGGGGGCCACCATGGGGCTAATCAGGACCCCAACAATTTTAATCAATGACTATACTTACCTGGAACGTCCGAGGGGTGAATTCCATAGGTAGGTGGAAGGAGATTACTAATTTGATAAAGCATAACAGGTGTTCGATTGTTTCCTTACTTGAGAGTAAAATTAAGGATGAAAAGAAACTGGAAAGAAGGATCCCTACGCACTGGGAGGGGGTTCACAACCTCAAGGAGTGTGGATTGGCTCGAATTTGGATGATGTGGGATGGCCGCGTCTGGGCTAGTCAGGTACGCTTCCTATTTGAACAACTCATTGTTTTGAATCTAACAAGCAAAGGGGGGTTCCACTGCGTCATAGGAGCTGTTTATGGTCATAATGACAGAGTAAGAGATTCCAACTCTGGAAGAATATTGTTAAAATAGCGTCGAAGATTTCTGACTTTATTTCGCTAGTCATGTGTGGTGATTTTAATGCAATGCTTTATACTTCTGAAAAACTTGGGGGTCGACAGGTTCCACTTCCGATTCCCGAAGACTTTCAGCAATGTCTGCTTAGCTCTGGGCTGTCGTATAAGGCTCGCTCCGGGCATGTGTGGTCATGTAATAACAGCTCATCTACTAATAGAGTTGTCTGTCAACTCGACAGGGCTCTCTGTAATAATAAATGGATTGAAGCGCTACCTGAAGTTAAAGCTGAGGGACTTGCGTGTGGGACTAGTGATCACACGCCTATCATCATCAGGATCTGCACAGAAGGTCGACACAGGAGGAAACCATTCAGGTTCAGTAATGATTGGCTGACGATTAGCGGATACATGGAGGCGGTCTTGCCATGTCTTCAGGAAAAAATCGAAGGAAGGGCTCAGTTCGGTTTAGTCCAAAGGCTGAAGAAAGTAAAGAATGCACTACGAACATGGAACCGCAGTAGACCTTATCCGAGTCTGCTAATACTGGAGGAGAACTTGAGAGAGGTGCAAGCACAAATCCATTGGCTTGTGAGCTGGCGGCAAAGGAGTCTCTGCTCCAGGAGGAAGTTCGCATCCTCTGATTCCCAGAGGAAGTCAAATTGTAGCAACAGGCGAAGTGCGCGTGGCTCTCGGAAGGCGATAGATGTACAAAATTCTTCCATGCGAGAGTTCGCGCTCAAAATAATAGGAATTCGATGGCCAGTTTAATAGGAGCGGACGGGAGGATTACTACTAATGACCAGGATATTGCTGCAGAAGCCATTTCATTTTATCAATCTTTATATAATCAATCGGATTATAGAGATTCATTTCCGAATATCATTTGCAAGCGTATCGTTACGGAGGAAGGGAATAACTCGCTTCGCCAACCTGTTGATATGTCGGAAATTGAATTGATCATTAGAGAAGCTGACCCGAATAAATCTCCGGGCCCGGATGGTTTCAATGCATCATTCTTCAAAGTTCATTGGCATCATATAAAGCAGCAGGTTCTTCTAGCCGTTCAGGAATTTTTCAGGATGGGTCGTCTACTGAAAGAAATGAATCACACCTTCTTGTCTCTTATCCCGAAAAAAGATGGTGCTAACGAGCTGTACGATTTTCGACCGATTGCATGTTATAACTTTATATATAAAATCATATCTCATCTCATGTGTGTCAGGATGCAGGAGATAATGAAGGGGTTAATCTCGGAGAATCAGTCCGCATTCATTAAAGGGAGACAAATTTCAGAAAATTGGTTGCTAGCCCAGGATCTTGTTCGAGAGTTCAATAAGGCGGGGTACAAGAAGAGCTGTATAAAGCTTGATATTAGAAAAGCTTATGATATGGTCAATAGAGACTTTGTTTGCCATGTTTTACTCAGTATGGGGTTTGATCAGTGGTGGGTGGACCGCATCAAAGAATGTATCTCCTCTCCTACTTTCTCGGTGATGATCAAAGGCCAGCCATGTGGTTATTTTGGAAGCGACCGGGGACTACATCAAGGGGATCCGATGTCGCCTTATTTGTTTACTATTGTCATAGAATATTTCTCTTGCTTAATGGAGATTGCGGTGTACGAGGAGAAAATTATTCCGATATATCGCCAGGTATCCTCCACTGTTACTCATTTGATTAAGGCTGATGACCTACATGTATTCCTTGAGCCTTCAGATAGAAGTATGACTGGCTTGAATAAAGTTTTGACAAAATTCGCGGATCTGTCGGGATTGTGCTTAAATAAGGAGAAGAGTCATATCTTCTTCAGTCGCGACTGTCCGGGGAAGGATCATATGGCAGCTCTACTTCAAATTGAGTTTGGATAGCTTCCTGTAAAGTATCTCGGCCTACTGTTATCTATCAACTATGTCAAAGACTCGGATTGTGCTGGGCTTCTACAATATGTGCAAAATAAACTGGAAGGATGGCAAGCGCAGCTCTTGTCATTTGGTGGTCGTATTGAACTGGTCCGTGCTGTTATATATGCTATTACAAGCTATTGGCTTCAAGCGATATTTATTCCCGAGAAAACTATACAAAAAATAGAGAAGTTGTGTGCTAATTTTGTATGGCGGGGAGGTGTTCATGCCATCGCGTGGGCGGAGTTGTGTCGGGTGAAGGAAGAAGGAGGAATTGGACTTCGGTCACTATACAAATTGCGTACGATTTCTCTTATTAAATTAGTTGGCCGTCTTCTTGAAGGGGAGTCCATGTGGTCCAAATGGATGTCTAACAGATAAGGGAGAGGGAGGAATTTCTGGACTCAGCCGTTGAACAACAATTTTTCAGTTACTTACAAGAATATTCTTCGTATTCGGCCTATTTTGAAACAACTTATGAGTCGGGAGATTCATGACGGCAAGCTTACGAATCTTTGGATGGATCCATGGCTGGGTCACCAAAGTATGATTGACCGGTGGGGCTGGCCGACATTCGAGCTTTGTGGACGGGACGAGAAGGTCGAGGTATTGATTCAAGACGGGAGTTGGATGCCGGAGGCACGGCGGGTGGGTCAGTGGCACGCTACGGAGATCAGGGAGCTGTAAATTTTTTCGGAGGGTGTAGCAGATCGGTGGACCTGGGTTGGGTCGGCAGACGATCGATTTTCGTTCAGTGACATCTATGAGCGGATACGACCTCGCTACCCGAAAGTTGATTGGACTGATATAGTGTGGGTTAACAAGGTGGCAACGAAGATGCAGCCGTGCTTGTACAAAGCTGTCCGCGACAGACTTCTGACCCGGGAAAGGATGGTGCGATTTGGCATCCAACTTGCATCATCGTCTTGTGCTGTATCAGCTCAGATATGAAATATTTGTAAGAATAGTCTGCGTCTGACTGGATCAGCAAATGGAAGTCTACAACAAGTTATGGAGGAGATGTTGCCACTGAAAAGATAGGGGCCTGGTATTTACAACAAGGCGAGAATTAAGCTTCTATCGGTAGTTTGGCACATATGGAGGGAAAGAAATAGGCGAGTGTTCGAGGGTAAGACAATGTCGATTCAGGGGATCCAGCATAATATCGAAAGTGATTACCAGTTCAGGGCCGCTGTTAGAGCCTAGTAGAGTAGGGCCTGATTATTGGATGTAGCATTGTGATTGTGTATTTTCCCATTATTTTTTAAATAAAGTACCCATTCTTCAAATATATATATATATATATATATATATATATATATATATATATATATATATATATATATATAGAGAGAGAGAGAGAAGGGAGGTGAGATGGCACCTCACAAAAAAATGAGGGTGGCAGCCATCTCACCGCCCTCCACTACCCCCCTCCCCCCCCGCCCCTCTAACTCGGTTGGCCACCAACTCCAGCCCCCCTACTGCTCCGGCCGGCCCTTGCCGTCCAGCCTCCCCGACCACGCGCCTCTGGCCGAAAAAAAACTTCTATAGTCCCATACCGGTCGGCCGACCTCCAGTCCCTCCCTATCCTCGTCGGACACCTCCTCCATCCATTCTATTCGACTCTCTCTCTCACTCTCTCTCTCTCTCTCTCTCTATATATATATATATATATATATATATATATATATATATATATATATTTGAAACAATGGGTAATTGTGGCGAACTCGTCTCCACTGGAGCTCGAACTCCGACCACTTGGCCGCATGCATCTTTCTTAACCACTAGGCTAGAGGTCATTTGTGTGTGTGTGTGTGTGTGTGTGTGTGTAACACCCAGTTTTCCAGATGAGGTTATTTCTGAAATTTTGTAATTATAATTATTAATTATTGATATTTGTTTCAAATTATGATTTTTAGTGATTTTTAATAATTTTTTTAACTATTTAAAAACTGCCTTAAGTTATGACTTGTGATTTTGACGTGCTGCTAGTGAAACCCTAGAGACTGCATGACCTAGAGCCTATCCATGTCATTAGGATGATTTAATTATCATTTTTAGCCTAGGAATATTTTGGTCATTTTGACTTAATTAAATTATTTAATAATTTATTGAATTGGTGAATTCTAGGTTGACTTGACTTGTTGAGACCTAGTGAACTAGCTTAGAAGCTAACCCTAGCCATGGTGACCCTAGTCTAACTTGAGTTAACCTATTTTAATCATTAGAGCATAGTTTTAGAATAAGGAGATTTGGTTTAGTGAATTTTAGTCATGTATTGTGGTTTCATGAAATAACTTGTGGCTTAGTTATTTAATTGATCATGACTTAAGCCCATGTGCCATTTAGTGAACCCTAACCCTAATTATTGAACCTATGAACATCCACATAGGGATCCCCACCCTATTTAAACACTTGTTTATTAGGGCTTGCCTCTTTTTATCATTCCAACACTTGGAGAAAAGAAAGGTAAGTTTTCCCCTTCCAAAAATTCTTATTTTATTCATTTGATCTCCTTTTTCATCCTAGTTTGTTGCATTGGGTTCTAAATTAAGTTTATGGACTATTTGTGGAGAGATATTTCAGTTTGGGATCAATTTGGAGCATTTGGCCATCAAGAAGAACACCCTCCCCATTTGGAGTTTTTCCATGCAATTTGCACCTATAGGTAAAACCCTTTAAATTGTATTATTATTTTGATTTCTTTGCATATTAGGCTAGTTTTAGGTGTCCCTTAGCTGTACCTCGAATTTGGGTGGATTTCGTATCCGTTCGGTGTCCGTATCGGACACGTGTCATAGTGTATGTTAGGTGTTCGACGAAATGCCTCTAACGATTTTATTTTCTATTTTTGCTAAACTAATTACATGATTTTGAAGCTCTTGATGTGTACATTAATTATGTTGAGGACTGAGTTAGTTTTTGTGCATATTTCGTGTCCAAATAGGACACGTACCGCACGCACGACACCGCGCACAGGCCCGTACGGCTGTCCTGCTGTTCGGGTGCCTTTTCGTTCGCTGTGCGCGAAGTAATCGCGTTCGCACGGGTCACGCACTATCACTGCACGCACGAAAATTGCTCACTGATACGGCCTCGTATCGACACGTCGACGACACTTGGACACGGGGCAGGGTGTTCAGTCCCTAGCCCTATGTTCCCTCGACACGAGTACAAGAGCACGTGGTGCCTCGAGCACTGTGTCGAGCCCACGAAGGCTCGACATGGCTGCACAAAACAGCCTTCCTGTCAGTCCTGTCAATGGGCAATTCGGTTCTTGGACACTTTGTGTCCCGATTCCTGGACACGATGGACACGTGTGTCACACACACTCGACCCCCCCTGACACATGTTGTATGATTTGAATGATTTGGTTCGCATGAACAATGTGTATGAACTGTCCTATTTTCTGATACACAGTGCATTGTTCAGTTTTCTAAAATTTAGGTTGTATATTTCAACTGATTTGTAATGTTTAATTGCCAAATAGATTCCAACATATGTATTAGTTACTGAATTATTGGATTATAGTTTGTGTTTGAGAATTTAGGTTTTGTTTTGGTTTTGGGCATTGATGTACTGACCATGTGTCTACTGTTTTGTAGTTCACTATCAATGCAAATTCTTGGGATACACAAAACTGTCATTAACCTCATTGCCATGTTCCTGTGAACAATCCCCATTTGGTTCCTTCCCTCTTTTAATATAGATGAATAGGCATGATATATTGCAATTCATGTATGTATGCATTGAAAGCATGAATATGTAACATATGCATGATAGGTAATGATAAGTATGTATGAAACTGAAGAATGCTTGAACTGAATCTTTTCTGAAATTGATATTCCTGAAGATTTCAATACTATTACACACACATGCTCTCTTAACACTCACACCCTCATACACATGGTTTTTCCCTGTCACATATCCATTCACCCACACATGACACACATGACCCTACCCATTGACACACCACACCGTGTACAATGCTCTACACACACATATACACCTAACACTAACTGTCATTCTAACACAATTTCCTGAGATTGGTTCATATCACACACACTCAACACACACATGAGCACACATGAATCCACTGATTTTTTTTCTAATGTATTCTACTGTTTTCAGGATGTTTAACACACACTCTCACACATACCATATTACACACACAAGTGTCTTCACACACACATTCATGTGACATGCCATAAGCTCACACACACACACTCTACATGGTTCACTGTTTTTCCCTAAAACTCTCACTCTCATTCACATGCCTATCAACTCTCTTGTACTCTCACTACACACACTTGAACATCATGTGTCTTTCCTTTTCCCCATATGTGTATATATATAGCTATCCTATATAATATATCAATGTGTGTCTACTTTTATATATATATTAGATATAGTTGATATGTGATATGTGTGGAATGCATGATACAGCCTATGGGCACATAGCCTGTGCTGTATCCCTATGTGATAAAGCCTGTGTGTATGGCTTGAATGCTAGTGTAGGAGTGTGGTTGGCTTGTATAACCTAGAAATTGGGTGTGCTTGCTAG
Source organism: Iris pallida (assembly GCA_029216955.1). Taxonomy (NCBI): domain Eukaryota; kingdom Viridiplantae; phylum Streptophyta; class Magnoliopsida; order Asparagales; family Iridaceae; genus Iris; species Iris pallida. Next base: position 22,585 of record JANAVB010008561.1, on the reverse strand, counting down.
AATAGGCTGGTTAGGCCTAGTGGGACTTGTTTGGCTTAGGTTTGACCTAGTTGACTTAGTTTGACTAGTGTAGTTGACTTGGGTTGACCCAGAGTTGACCAAGTTTGACTTGGACCTAGTTTGACCTAGACAGTTGACCTAGTTTGACCTAGTTGACTTAGTTCGCACGGGTCACGCACTATCATAAAAATCATCTGTCTTATTTTAAACACATTATAACCTGTACTGTTCTATTTAGGACATTGTGACTCCGGTGCAGACATCTGATATTATACTACTCTTTTCAGAGTAGCTGGCGAGTACATTCTCTGATAGTTCTGTCACGACCCGCACCCGCTTTTCGGACGCGAGCTCGTGAGCAAGCCAGCTACGTATCGAGCGAACTCCAGCCCGACTCGAGTACGTATAAGCTGTCAAGGTCATGGGTATCATGTCTAATCTAAACTATATCTCAATCCACAGGAATCATATAAACAAGAATGAACAAGTATGGGTCATGGTCTGCAGCCTATTAGCATGTTGTTCGATTATACTCCAAGAATGATATGAGTCTATAAAGTAAAGCTGATAAGCAGAATATATCGTAAAAGCACGAGAAAGATAATAAATCGATATAACTAACAAAATACCTGAATCATGCAGATGAAGTCAACTACCACATGCTCAGCTAACTAACTCCGTGCAATCAGCTACCTGAAGAGATCATCAGGTCCTCAGAGGACTAGCAAGATACATAAAACATGCCTACTAATATGACAGTAAATAACAGGTGTGGAGGATAAGAACACTGCAAGAAGAACATCTAAGGACGACGAGTCGTGAGGAAATGTAATACTAGACTTGGCTACCAATCAATCGATTAACCTCTATAGCTTATAGTACAATGCAAGATACTCCCAATCTATAGTAGATTTTGACTGTAATACAATGCAAGATAATTCCAGTCAAGATTAGCCAATTCTAGTATCGATCTCCTCTCCTAAAGGATACAAAGTCAAGTAGACTCCTATAAATCGTAGTACAATGCAAGATACTCCCAATTTATAGTGTCGCAAGTCAAGTCAATCAATCAATCAATATATGCTATAGGTCATAGTACAATGTAAGATACTCCCAATCTATGGTATGTCTCAAGTCAAGTCAATCAAGTGATATCAAGGTAGAAGAATCGGCTATAGGTCGTAGTACAATGTAAGATACTCCCAAGCTATAGTATGTCTCAACTGTAGTATAATGCAAGATACTCCCAGTCGAGAATGGTCAAGGACAGATATAAAACTGACAACTCAATCACGAGAAAAGAGTAACACAAAGAGACAAATATTCTAGCAATGTCAAACATCCTATACGTGCACGTAATCTAGAACAAATAAAGCAATCCAGGACGAATCAATCACAATACGGAATCATGTGACAATATGAAAAGGACTACAATAAGGAAAGAGAAACCATATAAATACTGTATATGTTCGGCAAGGTATACTTGCCTAGAGGTTGTACGGAGAACCAACAATGTATCGCCAATCCACAAGTCAGAAAGTCCAAGTCATCACAACTGTATCCGAAAGCTGAAATAAACGTTACCAACATTCTCAGAATAGTCAAATTAGCTAGGATTGCCTGTTCTTAAGTCCAATTCTGGATACAGGGGCAAAACGGTAATTTCGGGCAAAAACGGTATCCGCCGTTGGACTCGCTTTGCACCGAAAATTGTGCCAGGGTCAATGGTCTCTAAAATCGTCAAACTACATGTCTACGGATCCAGTTTTCCGATACGAACCCAACCGTATATCCAAAGTTGGATTCCGGCGGGCCGTGCACAAAATCACCCGTTGAGTTAGACCGTAGGGCCCGCAAAACGGTAATTTTATCAACTGTCTCAGAATCGGACCAAACTTGGCATACAGGACCAAAAAATTGATACGGTTCTGTTGGAGCAAGTTTCGTCTCGATCTGACGAACGTGCACAAAGTAATTGGGAAATTTGCAAAGTGCACGATACGGTAAATTTTGACGGATACGCATCAAATTTTTCGCGCACACGCGACCGATTTGAATTCCGTCAAAGCCCACACGACCACGAAGCTGTTACGCACCTTTCGATACTTACGGTATGCGACCACGTCGCCCGGAATGGCGGGACGCACGTCGTATGGATGGTTTTATTGATTTTTAATATTCTGAAAACGGGTTTTTCGGTAGACTTCGTAATCGAATAACTTCCTACATACCTAACGAAAACAGAGTCTATCAAATGGGTTGTGCTTATGTATATAATGTCTAAAAAGTTGTTTAATTAGATTTCTCAATACGTCAATGGTTCGGCAGAAAATTGCCTTCAAAATAGGGTCGGGACTGGGTTTCTCTGTCCTGTTTTGGACGGGTTTTTCATCAACTTTGGGTCGATTTTCTGGGTCGATCGTGCGTCTACGACGAATTCCCTTTGAAAGGTTTGGAAGAGGGTTATCTAGACGATATGTAGAAATTTACAGAAGGAAAATTCGTGGAAAGACCATGGAGAAATTTCACCTCGAAGTACTGTTCGTTTACTGCCCTTTGCTGCCACTGTTTGCTCCGTGTGTGGCTGATGGTCATCGGCCTGTTGCCGGCCGGCGGCGCGTGGCTCTCCGGCCAGCCGCGGCGCGGTGGGGCGCGCGCGTAGCTGTCCAGGGGGCGCAGGTTCTTGGGTTAGGGTTCGATATTTTCTCCTTTCGATGCTCTGGTTATATACTACGCGCGGCTGTGCTACAGGGGTCGGCCTGTTGCACTGGTTGAGGGGAATCATGGGCTGGCTTAGAAGTAAGCCTGTGGGCTCTTTGGTGCTGTGGGCTCGTGAGCAAGCTTGGGCTAGGAGTTTATTAGTTTAGGTTTGCTTATAGCTGGTTTGCCCTATTGTGGGTCGGGCTGGGCTCTGGAAGTGCTTGCTCGGGCTGGCCGAGCCTGGCTTGGCTGCCACCTATTCTTTTGCTTCTTCTTTTTCTTTTTTTCTATTTTCTTTTTCTTACTATATATATATATATATATATATATATATATATATATATATATATATATATATATATATATATTTATATACATATTCACATATACAATATCTATGTAAAAATATATATACACTCATATATAATATCTATATTATATATACTTATATATAAATACACGTATACAATATTTATACATACATACACTTATATAATATAAATATATATATATATACACATACACATATTTAATAATATATATTTATTTATACTCATATATACGTATAACCTTATATATCTCTATCTATATGTATATTTACATATATATATTTATACTTATTTTATATTTAACAATAAAAGTACATATATATATATATACAACTATATAATAGGCCTCCATATATCTTATATATATTCCTATATATAAATATACTTATATTTTAATCCCATAAATCCAAACAAAACTCCAATATTATTTATTTGAGAATACTTAGAAAATACTCATTAAAACATTAAAATGAAATACTACACTCTCGTACCAATTTCCCTCAACACGAACGTCCTTGGACGTGCCGCATGACTACATGGGCTTGGGCTTGGTTTGGGTCCAGCCTGGCCAATTTGGTTCAACTAGGTCGCTCAACGTCAAATAATATTAATAATAAATAATTAACTATTTATAATGGTCATGTCACAACTTGGTCTGGTTCTCCTAGTTAGGACGTCCCTATGGCTAGGTTTTCCCGGGCATGGCTAGTACACTAGTCAAAGCACGCTACTTGCTCTATCCGTGCCACGATTCCTAACCGTCTTGTATTTCAAAACTTAACTATGGCTAAAGTCTTCTACCGTAATACTAACTAAATAATTATTTCTAGAAATCTAAAAATCACAATTTAAATCAAATGAATAATAATAAAAAAAATATTTCAAAAATTTTCGGGAAGGGAGGCTACAAGTTCTCTCATTTACTTGTCAATTACTGTACTTCAGTTCTAGTTAGTTGTATGTGATTCTCTGTTACAATACGTATGGATATTCTAGATTCATGTATACGACACACATTTATTTTTTGGCCTCTATTACTGATATCATCATTTCTGGCTTCTATTACTGGAATCACCTACTGGAATCATTTACTGGTATCATTATATTTTGGCTGGACTCATCATGAATCATTGTGTCGGATTTCTGGATTCACTTGCTGGGAGAGGAAATACTTGAGTAAGACATGTAGACATACCCCAATCTGGAATCTCCCAACTGGAATCTACTGGAATCTTCTGGAATGATAGCCATCTCACACCCGACCAGGTGTGTGATGTGTCGTATTACCTACAGCCGTTTATATGTCGATCTCGGTATTTTAAAACACACTGTTAGAGTATAGGCTGGACTCACCCTGGAATCATTGATCACTATAACTGGAATCGTCCCTTACTGGATTCATCTTGTATTAGATTCATCTTGTACTGGACTTACATTGGAGTTACACTTGTCTACATTGTTGTCTGGACTCTATATCATATTACCCTGGTTCAGCTAGTTCTATTTTACAGTCTTCATTGCTATGATTCTTCTCTTGTTTAGTTATTTCCTTTCCTTGCACTTTATCTGTCTTTCTTACCATCACCTGAACATAAACTGCCATATTCATCAATACAACTGTCTATAACTGCTATATAGTTCTCTGTCATTTACTTGGGTTTTCTAGATGAGATTGTGCTCGTTCCTGTCCTGACTGGACCTGTTGAAAATTTTACAGATGATTGCCCTGAGGACACTTGCCTACATATTATGGACCCGGAGACATGATAGCTACCTTCGGCCCCGACACTCAGGAGTGATCGGGATTTAGTTTAGTAGACTAGCATATATTTTTCTATGGTAAACTTGTTGTAGTGGATTGAGACTTGTATAGTATTTGAGATTGTTGAGAGTTGTTATTTTAGTAGTTGTCTTCTATTCTTAGTTATTTCTTCTGTGTTATCTTATCGTGCTTAGACTGTGATTGAGTTACGATATCTTATACTTGTCCTCCGTTCGGAGTCGATCATGATGAATACATTATTCATTACGTGAGTTGATGGTTTGATAGTGACCTAGAACAACGTTCTACCGCCGACACTGCGACGTAGGCTAGGCGTTGTTACGTGCTCGTACCCTTACAGTGGGTGCGGGTCGTGACACATTTTTAGTGGTGGCCCATGCAGGTCGAGAGTCGCATTAGTGCGATATCGTGGTAGTACGGCGACTTAGTTGTACTGCTGCGAGCCTGCGATAGGATTGAGAGATAGGCTTTAACAGAGAGGTACTCAATCACAGTTAGGACTACTTGAGAGATTCCTGGATGACCCTTGAGAATCTCATTATGAACTTCGATTTGAAAATTATTTTCCTCTTATTTTGATTCACCCTCACTCCTTGATGTTTAAAGAATCTTGGACTATTAACTTCCTTCATCATTATCCTTACTTATATTTTGTCTATCTTATGTTGCTAATTTAGCACCAGTTTTGCAAGCTGATCTTTTCGAGCTTGATCATGACATATTTTATTGGGGGTCGGCACCCACTAACATATTGTCTAATCAAAACCGGTGCATGATGGTCTGATCAACCTATTGCACTTTGGTTCGCTTCTCATATATTATTCTACTTGGAGGGAGACATAGTTAAATTTGTCCTAGAGTCTCATCCACGACAGCTTTGGCAATTCTCTTTTGAATTATTTCTATCGCCTATGAACTACGTACTGTACTTAATAGCATCGTCTTTGAACTCCTTATTGTTTTGCCTTTCACATATTTCAGAAAGAAGAGGCACTGTACTTGATAGATCAACCCAAGGTATCACGTTTAATTTCTCTATCCAAAGGAAGAAATTGACTTATTTCTATATCCTTGCACCATCCTTTAAATTCTAGTTCTTTGATCAATACCAGTCGACCGGGTCATCCTCCTTATCATCCAGTGTCTGGGGTTTATTCAATTGAATGAATTCAATTGTGACATGGATATCAAATCTTGGATACTCGTGCTCAGACTTCAATGGCCTCATTCTCCATCTTGTCCAAACTTCATTTTGTCCTGAAGTTGATCAACTTAGATCGTGCCGGGACTAAATCCTCTTTTATATATTGTATTATTAGATTTCAATGCAATTGACACTCGTGCCTTAAACTTTCGATTTGATCATCTTTGGAATGGTAATCCTTCATAATTAATTCCTAGTTGTCTTTACCAGTTTTATATAGGATGGTAGACTGTCCCTTTGCACCTCCTTTTGAGGGAGCTAGGCCACCTGTAGCTCAGCACCAGAGGGGTAGAGCTTTTGCGATGGCAGCCGAGGAGGCTGACGTTGCAGGTGATGGATTAGCAGGTTTGACCTTCTTATTCTTCTTTCCCACTTTTCTGTGTGATTCTATTAGTACCTGCCAGGATATCGTTTGTGATTTTCTAGATAGTGTAGCTACCCCGATCGAGACTGTGAAATCAAGACCAGTAGGATTATGTTGCTTCGACTCTGATTGATTGGGAGTTTGACCTAGGAAGGGTACGATCATCTTAATTTCGAGGACAAAATTTTTCTAAGGTGGGTAGAATTGTAACACCCAGTTTTCCAGATGAGGGTAATTTTGAAATTTTGTAATTATAATTATTAATTATTGACATTTGATTCACATTTTGATTTTTAGTGATTTTTAATAATTTTTTTTTAACTATTTAAAAATTGCCTTAAGTCATGACTTGTGATTTTGACGTGCTGCTAGTGAAACCCTAGAGAGTGCATGACCTAGAGCCTATCCATGTCATTAGGATGATTTAATTATCATTTTTAGCTTAGGGGTATTTTGGTCATTTTGACTTAATTGAATTATTTGATGATTTATTGAATTGGTGAATTCTAGGTTGACTTGACTTGTTGAGACCTAGTGAACTAGCTTAGAAGCTAACCCTAGCCATGGTGACCCTAGTCTAACTTGAGTTAACCTATTTTAATAATTAGAGCATAGTTTTAGAATGAGGACATTTGGTTTAGTGAATTTTAGTCATGGCTTGTGGTTTCATGAAATGACTTGTGGCTTAGTTATTTAATTGATCATGACTTAAGCCCATGGGTCATTTAGTGAACCCTAACCCTAATTATTGAACCTATGAACAGCCACATAGGGATCCCCACCCTATTTAAACACTAGTTCATTAGGGCTTGCCTCTTTTTATCATTCCAACACTTGGAGAAAAGAAAGGTAAGTTTCCCCTTCCAAAAATTCCTATTTTATTCATTTGATCTCCTTTTTCATCCTAGTCTTTTGTATTGGATTCTAAATTAAGTTTATGGACTGTTGGTGGAGAGATATTTCAGTTTACGATCAATTTGGAGCATTTGGCCATCAAGAAGAACACCCTCCCATATTAGGCAAGGTTTAGGTGTCCCCTAGCTGTACCTCAAATTTGGGTGGATTTCGTGTCCGTTTGGTGTCCGTATCGGACACGTGTCATAGTGTATGTTTTTATTTTCTATTTTTGCTAAACTAATTACATAATTTTGAAACCCTTGATGTGTACATTAATTATGTTGAGGACTGAGTTGGTTTTTGTGTACATTTCGTGTCCAAATCGGACACGCACCGCACGCACGACACCGTGCACAGGCCCGTGCGGCTGTCCTGATATTCGGGTGTATTTGCGGACACGACACGAGACGAGACCACACGAAAATTTGTGGGGACGTGCGGGCACCCACTGACATCACCCACACAAAATTTCACGAACTTTCATACACTGTGTGCGAAGTAATCGCGTTCGCACGGGTCACGCACTGTCAATTCTAAGGGGGGCTTTTGATCCGCTCCCTATATATATATATATATATATATATATATATATATATATATATATATATATAATGCTATTTGTACCTCCAAACTTTCCCTTCTTACGTGGCAGCTGACGTGGCAAGTTTTAAAATTAAAATTAACATTAAATTAAAATTAACATTAAAACTAATGTTAACATTAATATTAAAATTAATATTAACGTTAACATTAACAATAATATTAATATTAACATTAATATTAATATTAATATTAACATTAATGTTAATTAATATTAATATTAATATTAACATTAAATTAACATGGATAAAATTGGGTAATTAACTTTTAAATTTTTTATGTCATCGACCTTATCAGATGACACATAATATTATTTAACATGCCACGTCAGCTACCACATAAGGAGGAATGTATTGAAGGGACAATTTGGATATACGAATAGCATTACTCACACACACACACACACACACACACACACACACACACACACACACACACACACACATATATATATATGTGTGTGTGTGTGTGTGTGTGTGTGTGTGTGTGTGTGTGCCGAAGACCTCTAGCTTAAGTGGTTAGAGTGAGGCATATTCTTCCAGAGGTTGCAGGTTCGAACAACGGAGGAAACACTTTAATTCTTTGATGTTAGAATTAAAGTGAGGCGAGTACGATACAGCCTACAGCAGATAGAATATATATATATATATATATATATATATATATATATTGTACATCGAGTCGTGGTGTACTGGTAACACCACCGTGCACCGGGGGTGAGGGCCGGGTTCGAGCCCTCCCTCCGACGGAGGTGGCTGGGTGGCGGTGGCCACGGCCTCCGAGCCAAGGTTGGATGGAGTCGTCCACCGGCTTTGCGGACACGACACGACACGAGACACCACAAAAATTTGTGGGGACGTGCGGGCACCCACTGACATCACCCACACAAAATTTCACGAACTTTCGTTCACTGTGCGCGAAGTAATCGCGTTCGCACGGGTCACGCACTGTCACTGCATGCACGGAAATTGCTCACTGATACGGCCTCGTATCGACACGTCGACGACACTTGGACACGGGGCAGGGTGTTCAATCCCTAGCCCTATGTTCCCTCGACACGAGTGCAAGAGCACGTGGTGCCTCGAGCACTGTGTCGAGCCCACGAAGGCTCGACATGGCTGCACGAGACAGCCTTCCTGTCAGTCCTGTCAATGGGCAATTCGGTTCTTGGACACTTTGTGTCCCGATTCCTGGACACGATGGAAACGTGTGTCACACACACTCGACCCCCCCCCCCCCCCTCTGACACATGTTGTATGATATGAATGATTTGGTTCGCATGAACAATGTGTATGAACTGTCCTATTTTCTGATACACAGTGCATTGTTCAGTTTTCTGAAATTTAGGTTGTATATTTCAACTGATTTGTAATGTTTAATTGCCAAATAGATTCCAACATATGTATTAGTTACTGAATTATTGGATTATAGTTTGTGTTTGAGAATTTAGGTTTTGTTTTGGTTTTGGACATTGATGTACTGACCATGTGTCCACTATTTTGTAGTTCACTGTCAATGCAAATTCCTGGGATACACAAAACTGTCATTAACCTCATTGCCATGTTCCTGTGAACAATCCCCATTTGGTTCCTTCCCTCTTTTAATATAGATGAATTGGCATGATATATTGTAATTCATGTATGTATGCATTGAAAGCATGAATATGTAACATATGCATGATAGGTAATGATAAGTATGTATGAAACTGAAGAATGCATGAACTGAATCTTTTCTGAAATTGATATTCCTGAAGATTTCAATACTATTACACACACATGCTCTCTTAACACTCACACCCTCACACACATGGTTTTTTCCTGTCACATGTCCATTCACCAACACATGACACACACATGACCCTACCCATTGACACACCACACCATGCACAATGCTCTACACACACATGTACACCTAATACTAACTGTCATTCTAACACAATTTCCTGAGATTGGTTCATATCACACACACTCAACACACACATGAGCACACATGAATCCACTGATTTTTTCCTAATGTATTCCACTGTTTTTAGGATGTTTAACACACACTCTCACACATACCATATTACACACACAAGTGTCTTCACACACACATTCATGTGACATGCCATAAGCTCACACACACACACTCTACATGGTTTACTGTTTTTCCCTAAAACTCTCACTCACATGCCTATCAACTCTCTTGTACTCTCACTACACACACTTGAACATCATGTGTCTTTCCTTTTCCCCATATGTGTATATATATAGCTATCCTATATAATATATCAATGTGTGTCAACTTTTATATATATACTAGATATAGTTGATATGTGATATGTGTGGAATGCATGATACAGCCTATGGGCACATAGCCTGTGGTGTATCCCTATGTGATAAAGCCTGTGTGTATGGCTTGAATGCCAGTGTAGGAGTGTGGTTGGCTTGTATAACCTAGAAATTGGGTGTGCTTGCTAGAATAGGCTGGTTAGGCCTAGTGGGACTTGTTTGGCTTAGGCTTGACCTAGTTGACTTTGTTTGACTAGTGTAGTTGACTTGGGTTGACCCAGAGTTGACCAAGTTTGACTTGGACCTAGTTTGACCTAGACAGTTGACCAAATTTGACTTAGAGTTGACTTTGACCTAGATTGACCTAGAAATCATGTAGATGCATCATAAAAATCATCTGTCTTATTTTAAACACATTATAACCTGTACTGTTCTATTTAGGACATTGTGACTCCGGTGCAGACATCTGATATTATACTACTCTTTTCAGAGTAGCAGGCGAGTACATTCTCTGATAGTTCTCTCATTTACTTGTCAATTACTGTACTTCAGTTCTAGTTAGTTGTATGCGATTCTCTGTTACAACACGTATGGATATTCTGGATTCATGTATACGACACACATTTATTTTCTGGCCTCTATTACTGGTATCATCATTTCTGGCTTCTATTACTGGAATTACCTACTGGAATTATTTACTGGAATCATTTACTGGTATCATTATATTTTGGCTGGACTCATCTTGAATCATTGTATCGAATTTCTGGATTCATTTGCTGGGAGGGGAAATACTTGAGTAAGACATGTAGACATACCCCAATCTGGAATCTCCCAACTGGAATCTACTGGAATGATAGCCATCTCACACCCGGCCAGGTGTGTGATGTGCCGTATTACCTACAGCCGTTTACATGTCGATCTCGGTATTTTAAAACACACTGTTAGAGTATAGGCTGGACTCACCCTGGAATCATTGATCACTATAACTGGAATCGTTCCTTACTGGATTCATCTTGTACTAGATTCATCTTGTACTGGACTTACATTGGAGTTACACTTGTCTACATTGCTGTCTGGACTCTATATCATATTACCTTGGTTCAGCTAGTTCTATTTTACAGTCTTCATTGCTATGATTCTTCTCTTATTTAGTTATTTTTTTCCTTACACTTTATCTGTCTTTCTTACCATCACCTGAACATAAACTGCCATATTCATCAATACAACTGTCTATAACTGTTGTATAGTTCTCTGTCATTTACTTGGGTTTTCTAGATGAGATTATGCTCGTTCCTGTCCTGACTGGACCTGTTGAAAATTTTACAAATGTTACTTCCCGTTCCCAGAATACGTATTTATTTAATATTTATCATGCATTTGTTCTGTATTTAAATTCTTCAATTTTGCGCTTATTAATTTTCCTGCATTTTATTTTCTGCTTTTTCTTGGCTCTTGGTTCATTTCGGTTCATGGTAAACCAACTTGGTGTGGTTTGGTTCAACATGGAAAGGAATGGATGGCTTGGATTTGGTAGAGAGAATGAATGGTGGAGATCCACTTGACTTTGATATAAAAGTTCTTCTTTCATTCTCTCTCTTCATTCATTCACATTTACTTCTCCACCAAACCCTAACCCACTTGTGAGAGGCAAGTACATCTTGCACACCATGAGGGATTTCATGCATCCCCATTTATTTTTAGTCTATGTTGTTCATCTTCTCTTCCTCTACAAGTTTAGGTCTTGAAGTTTTTGATTTCCATGGATGGTTGGGTGTAGATCTAAGTTTTAAGTTTTGGTTTTCATATGGATTTTATGGTTTTGATCTATCAAACTTTGTTGTTTTCGAAAATAAGTGGTTTCATGTTGTAGAGAATTTAATTCTACCAAAGTTTGGCTTTTGAAAAGTAAGATTCCGATTTATTTTGAGGAAGTTATGGCCAAAACAATTTTGGTCAAACTTCTATGTTCATCTACAGCATGAGGCACATGTCGCAGTAGAGCCGCATAGATGTCGCGGTTGGGCCGCATGAGCCGCATGTCGCAGTAGAGCCGTATAGATGTCGCAGTTGGGCCGCATGAGCCGCATGTCGCAGTAAAGCCGCATAGATGTCGCGGTTGGGCCGCATGAGGCACATGTCGCAGTAGAGCCGCATAGTTGTCGCGGTTGGGCCGCATGGGACACATGTCGCAGTTGAGCCGCATATGGTGTCGCAGTTGGGCCGCATAGGCCGTATGTCGCAGTTGAGCCGCATATGGTGTCGCAGTAGGGCCGCATGAGCCGCATGTCGCAGTAGGTCCGCATGCATGTCGCAGAATAGGCCGCATGCCGCAGTTGAGCCGTATATGGTGCCGCGAATGAGCCGCATGGGGCACATGTCACAGTTGAGCCGCATATGGTGTCGCAGTTGGGCCGTATAGGCCGTATGTCGCAGTTGAG